>BQNB010006418.1:0-15000 GCA_026074375.1 Tanacetum coccineum | reverse complement strand
AACATATAAATGGTTAAACATTTTAACAATAAGCTTCCTCTGAAACCCATATGTTAACCATCTCTTGAATCTTTAAATTCTGTAGGCTCTATGTAATGATCACTGATGAAGAAAACTAAGTATTACCAATTTGATGCTGAAGTAGAATAACCCAAACTTGTGTCTTATATCTTGCACTATCTACGTGACTTCGAACGTATACCCAAAACCAATGTATAAGGAGACCGCAATCTCTTGACAATTATCCTCATCTTCTATGAGACACATAACCAAAGTGATAGCAAATGTAAGCATTGAGCACCATAAGAGAAATCACACACCTTTGCTAGATTTGTCAAGTCTTCGTCACAACATTGAAAACACAAACAAGTTACCTCCTGCTAAAAGGTATGATAAAACACAAACCCAAATAATTCCACTTTATAGTCAAATAAGTGATAAAAATCTTCTTCGTAACCACATCTTCAATAGATCCAAAAATACAAGACTTTTAATCCTTTAAGAACATTTAAACCAAAATTTACCTTCTATGTGTGTTGTCTGATATCAAACTGGCAGTTGTAATATATTCAAGCAGCGCTAACTTAAAACTGTTTTACTACCTTAACAGTTCTAATAATTGAAGCAATAGTAATATACTCGAATTCCAAACGATGGGCAACTTTTTCCATAACGAACACATCACTAACCTTTTTAGCCAAGCAATGGTACCTTTATAAAATCTTTGATAGTGCAAACAAACATGACGAGCAGCACTAAGTTGCTTGGCACCACTAATGAGTAAACTGGCAGCACAAACTATACGAAGCAGCATTAACCAATCAACAAGCAGCATTAAGTAAACACTAGCAGCTGTAATTAAATATGAGCAACACTAACTCAATATTTTAACTCTATACTTTAAAGTATTTATCCTGCTGTTGTCGTTGATAGGCCAAACAAATTGCAACAACTAGATACATCTTTGTTTCTTTATCGAATTAGGGTTTGATAAAACCCTAATTTACATTAAGTCACATCAATTATAGTTGTACCTACTGCTTCATCATAATGTGAGTGATCTGCATCATTATTAGGGTTTCTTCATTGATTTCTCCACAGCCAAACATTTATATCTGACACATCAAAAGAGAACGGACTAGTAGCCTTAGTGAAAAAGTATTAGTAGGACTATTATGCTCGTCCCACCAGGATTCAAAGCTACATCCTTATCCCTCGAATGCATGTTTAGGAGACGTATACTGCCCATCTTCTTGTCACTGGAATCCTTACTCATATTCAAACCAACGAAACCCAACCAAGAAGCAAACCAGCGACGGTAGCAAATTGATCCATCAGGAAACCATAAAAGAAACACTCAGCAAACACAAGATCAAAACATGAACCAATAAAGAAGAAAACCTTAATGAGTTAGGGTTTAAATACAACGATCATCATCACGTTATCCTCCTTTGATCCATAATGATAGTGAGAATTAATTCACAGATTCAGTTAAGCAACCAAACAAACGATACCAACACAATGAACAAAACCCTAACCCTAGTTGAACCGCAGGACTGAAGGCGTGTCAATTTTGACTCGGAGGATCGATAAGATGGAGTCATTTTCAATATCAGAAGTTGTGTCAATGAGAATCAAGTGAAGTTTGCCACCTGCACTCTGTTTAGGTAGCTGCTTTGACTTGGTGAATGGTCAATATGAACATTAGGTCCTGAGCATATGCAATGAACTTGGGAAATATACTTAAGAAAAGGATGACAGACAAAGTATTTCCGCAAGGTGAAATCAAGAATTAGAAATCGCGCTTTGAACCTAAGTCAAGGGTAACGATGTTCCAGCAACATCGAACGATTTCCAAGAGTTAACCTGATATGTACCAAGTTGTGCCAACTAAACTGAAAGGTTGACAAGTACATCATGGACTTCTGATAACATTTTGGGAACGTCAAATCTGTCAGACCCAAGACGTTGGATGAACTAATGAGTGCCAACGACTTGATGGATCATGAAACTCCGTACCTACTTAGTAAGGCAATCTAACAACAAAAGGAAGGCTTATGATATATCTAAAACAACCATATCACCACAACACCCTATCAGAGCAGAATGTCGCCAAGGTCTACAATATGGGACAGAGAAAGAAGCCTTATGGGGGATTATTTACCAATGCACGTGGGGCTCACCCGGGGCCCCCAGGGGGGGGGGGGGGGGGGTGTAAATGCACATTCTTTACCACATGGCCCAATGCACCCAGAAGTGCCACAAGTGCAACAAAGTAGGGCATTCGCTTTGCGATTGCAGGAGTACTGGTAACACAAATGTTGCTAATACTCAGAATGGCAATGGGCAGCTCCAAGGGAAATGGTTTTGTTTTTGAGTGTAAGAGGCACCAGGGCATTTCAAGCGAGATAGTTCTAAGTTGAAGAAATAAGGATGGAGGGAATGGGAATGCACAAGGCTGGGTTTATGCCGTTGGGAATGCAAAAAAGAGAGGAAATGCATCGGGAAACCCGGATGCCAATGTCGTCACGGGTATGTTCCTCTTAAACAACCACTATGCATCTATCTTATTCGACACTGGTGCTGATAGAAGCTTTATATCTACTGCATTTAGTTCATTGATTAACATCGCCCCAACTCCATTAGAAAATAGTTATACGAGGTTACACTTTAAATTTCTTAGACCATCCGTTCAACATAGATCTAATGCCCATAGAACTGGGTAGTTTCGATGTCATTATCGTAAGGACTGGTTAGAGAGTTCACGCTGTGATCGTGTCGATGAGAAACTTGTTTAAGTTCCCTATGGGGATGAAACTTTGAACTTTTGTGGGCAACGAAGTAGCCAACAGGAGAGAATCTCGTTTTGACAGTTATCTCATGATCAAAAGCTCAAGAGTACATGGCAAAAGGAGCCAGTCGTTTGCACAGATATCCGCCAGAAAGCGGGATGAACAAGTTAGAAGGAAAACAAATAAAGGACGTACCAATCGTCCGAGATTTTCCTAAGGTATTTCCCGAGGACTTGCCAGGTCTTCCTCCGGCTCGACTAGTGAAATTCCAAATCGACTTAATTCCAGGAGTCGCGCCTATAGCTCGAGCACCATATCGATTGGCTTCATCTAAAATGAAGGAATTATCGGAGCAACTACAAGAGCTTTCCGACAAAGGATTCATAAGACCTAGTTCCTCACCTTGGGGAGCCCCGGTCTTGTTCATCAAAAAGAAGGATGGATCATTCAGGATGTGCATTGACTACAGGGAGTTGAATAAGCTGACAGTGAAGAATCGTTATCTACTTCCGAGGATCGACGATTTATTTGATCAACTCCAAGGATCCAATATTTATTCGAAGATAGATCTGAGATCAGGATATCACCAGCTTAGAGTACGAGAACAAGACATTCCAAAGACAGCATTTTGAACTCGGTATGGTCATTACGAGTTCCAGTTATGCCATTTGGACTAACAAACGCACCTACGGTATTCATGGACCTCATGAACCGAGTGTGCAAGCCTTACTTGGATAAGTTCGTAATTGTCTTCATTAATGACATACTGATTTATACGAAGGACAAGAAAGAGCACGAAGAACATATTAAGGCAATTTTGGAATTGCTTAAGAAGGAGCAGTTGTATGCTAAGTTTTCAAAATGCGAGTTTTGTATTCCAAAGGTACAATTCCTTGGTCACGTCATTGATAGCAGAGACATACATGTAGATCCAGCCAAAATCGAATCTATCAAAGATTGGGCATCTCTTAGGTCACCAACAGAGATCCGCCAATTCTTAGGACTTGCTGGATACTACTAAAGATTCATCAAGGGATTCTCAAAGATTGCTAAATCAATGACGAAACTTACTCAGAAAGGAATCAAATTTGATTGGGGTGAAAAGGAAGAAAACTCTTTTCAGTTAATAAAGCAGAAGTTGTGTAGTGCGCCAATTCTGGCTTTACTGAAGGAAGCGAAGACTTTGTGGTCTATTGTGATGGCTTACACAAGGTATTACGTTGTAAATGATGCATAGAGAGAAGGTGATTGCCTATGCTTCTCGACAACTAAAAGTTCACGAGAAGAACTACACCACTCATGATTTAGAACTTGGATCGGTAGGTTTTTGCCTAAAAATATGGAGACATTATCTGTACGGAACCAAATGCACCGTGTTCACCGATCATAAAAGTCTACAACATATTCTCGATCAAAAGGAGCTTAACATGAGGCAACACCGTTGGTTAGAGTTGTTAAGTGATTACGATTGTGACATTTGTTATCACCCAGGTAAGGCAAACGAGTGGGCCGATGCTTGAGCCTAAAGGAACGATTGAGCATTACGGTTTCAAGCCTTAATATGCCTATTTGGCTGATCTTCTCAAAAAATTTTAAAAGCTCAAGGTCCGAAGCCCTGAAAACGGACAATCTTTAAAGAAGACGTAGCTGGATGATCAGAAAAGGATATACGCCAAGGAACGGTTGAACCAGTGCCGAAGAGGCCTTATTTTTACACGGCAGAGTTGTTTTCCTGCTATAGAAATTAAGATCGTGATTATGCACAAAAAAAAAAGAACAAATATAAAAAACAAGAAAAAAAAAAAAAAAAAAAAAAAAAAAAAACAAAAAAAAAATATAAAAAAAAAAAAAACAAAAAAAAAAAAAAAAGAAAAAAAAAAAAAAAAAAAAAAAAAAAAAAAAAAAAAGAATAAATAAGAAAAAAAAAAATAAAAAAAAAAAAAGAAAAAAAAAAAACAAAAAAAAAAAAAAAAGAAATAAAATAACAAAAAAAAAAAAAATAAAAAAAAGGCAAAAAAAAAAAAAAAAAAAAAAAAAAAAAAAAAAAAAAAAAAAAAAAAAAAAAAAAAAAAAAAAAAAAAAAAAAAAAAAAAAAAAAAAAAAAAAAAAAAAAAAAAAAAAAAAAAAAAAAAAAAAAAAAAAATATAAAAAAAAAAAAAAAAAAAAAAAAAAAAAAAAAAAAAAAAAAAAAAAAAAAAAAAAGAATCTTACAAGTCAAAAAACTCTATCCATCCTGGTTCAGAAAAGATGTATCAAGATATGAAAAAGCTATATTAGTGACCCAATATAAGCAACATCGCAACCTATGTTAGCAAGTTCTTGACATGAGCTAGGGTCAAGGCTAACATCAAAGGCATCAGGATTGCTAGTAACACCCCTAGATACCCGAGTGAAGTGGGATAATATCTCGATGGATTTTATTCCACAAGCTTCCTAAGTCGTCGCAGTTTAACACCATCTGGGTGATTGTGGATCGACTTACAAAATCTGCTCACTTCTTGCCAATAAGGGAGAATGATCTATTGGACAAGTTGGCAAGGTTGTACCTGAACAGGATAGTAGCAAGACACGGAATACCTATGTCAATCATCTGTGATCGTGATGGGAGATTCACGTCCAATTTTTGGAAATCATTTCAGAAAGCTTTGGGTACATATATAAGTATGAGCACTGCGTATCATCCAAAAACTAACGGCCAGAGTGAGAGAACTATTCAAACTCTCGAGGACATGCTATGTGCTTGCGTGATCGATTTTGGCAAGGGTTGGTTTAAGCATTTGCCACTAGCCGAGTTTTCATATAACAACCAGTTTATCACGGCAGCTTAAAGGCGCACCTTTTATGAGGAAACTGTATGGTCAAAAATGTCAATCACCGGTGTGCTGGGCCAAGGTTGGGTAAGCTCAACTGACTGGTCCAGAATTAATCCAATAAGCAACGGAAAAGATCGTCCTGATCAAGCAAAGGATGCAAGCTAGCTCATGGGAAAATTTGGGGGGAAGGGATTTTTAGGATAGGGGGGGTGGGGGAGGGGGGAATTTGTGGGATCGACAAAGAAGCTACGCTGATAGGAGCGAATCCAATGGAGTACGCAGTTGGAGGAATAGGGTTATGCTCAAGTCTTACCATGAAAGAAGGTTGTGCAATTCGGTAAGCGGCAAGCTTCAGCCAAGATACTTCGAACCTTCAAGGTGTTAGCCAAGGTTGGGAAAGTTGCCTACAAACTGGAACTTCCCCCAGAGTTAAGTAGGGTTCATCATACTTTCCATGTGTCTAACCTGAAGAAATGTTACGCTGACTAAACCATGTCATGCCGTTAAGGGAATTCCACGTTGACGATAAGCACCAGTTTATGAAGAACCCTTTGAAATCATGGACGAGGAGATCAAACGATGAAGCAAGCCGAATACCAATGATAAGAGGTTCGCAGGAACTCCAGGAGAGTTCCTTAGTTCACCTGGGAACGTGAAGATCGTCCAAACAAAAATACCCACAACTTTTCACAAACCGGGCTTTATCATCCACCACAAGGTCTTAAGCTTTGAGGAAAAAGCTCTTTTAACGGGTGGAGACTGTAACATTTCTCAATTTAGGTCATTTTACGACTCTTATTATTTTTGTCACAAATTATTTTGTCCGATCGCGTTACTTTTAAATTAACTTTTAAGCTAAATCGCGTAGACCATAAGTAATCATTTAATGTAAACGGTCATCAAATAAATTAAGGTTTATATCAACCAAGTAGTATATAATTATTAAGAAGATAATTATTAACATTGGGTATTTTATTTTTATTGGTCACGTAAGAGGTTTACGTTTCGCAATAAAATACATTCAGACACACCCCAGAAATACCCAGACTTACCTAGACTCAACCAATACCCACTTTTAATCCTTAAACACAAAAACTATCAATTTCTTGTGTTAACAAGCCATATGGCTGGATATACACACAAACACACTAGAAAATCTTCTTATAAATCCCTAAGTACTTTTACAACTTTCCTTTAATTAATGTAGGTACTTAATATTCCTAAGTTATCTCCTTACACAATGGTTAATAACCATTTGTCTCTCTTTTCCTTTCTTATGTCACGCTAGCATGCAACCAACACACCACTCCATAAGATTTTCATGATCTTGAATAATCTCGTTAACAAATATTGTGTAATTTAAGGAAGGTACTTGGGAGGTATTAACAAGAATAATGTGTGATTAACTAGAAACTATGAAACCACTAACCTAGGGCCGGTTTTGGTTTGTTTGTATAACTAGGAGATGTAACTAGATACTTTGCCTATAAATATACACACACTCTTATCATTTTACACTCTTACAAACTCACACACTCTCAAAAAGGTTAAACATTTCCTCTCTTGCGTCGGACCTTAAACCGCAAACATACACACCCATTTGCCACGTTCAACCTACATACAAGCTAAAGAGTTTAACACAAGGGTCACAAGGGAGTTACGAGCTAAGGGTTAGCTTACTACACGTCCATTTCTCGATCCAAGAACACTAGGACCTTTGTATGTCTCTCTCGACACAATACACTTCATATTTTAGTTTTTCTTAAGTTTTTAGGCTTGTGTCACGATAAATGTGAGGGACACGTACCAATATATACACATATTAGATCTCGTATGATGCTAGAATACACAGAAATGCGTATAAGGAAAATATAAGGCCTTAAAACAATTTCGTTTATATGCTAACATGGACACTAACATGAACACTAGCCATTTACAAACGCACTTCATGAAAAAACTACACGTAAACTTTTCAAACAAACTCGACACTATGGCTTTAGAAGGTATACACGACTTAAACCAATGTTTGCATGTGTAACACGACTAATGTATATAGGCTAACAAACGAAATATAGTCGCTAGGACTATTATCGGAATCAATATATTACAAGGAAACAACATGGCTACAATTGCCTCTCACGATCCAAACATTCCACGTTCGTGCCCAACCAGCCCAACGACCCTTTATGAAGACTCCAACTTATAAATAATCTCACATGAGCTTAACGAGGGCTTATCAGGAACGTGAACTCGTGCGAAAGAAACATATTTTTAAGAAAACTAACAGGCCACAGCGGCTAATAAGGCCAGATACAGGCCCAACAAACCCAACATGGGGCCCCATGAAATGGTATAAAAGCCTCTACAAGCTATTAAGCGACCTACGACTTATTAAACTCGAATTAAGCCCTAAAAGTACCATAACGAGTGTTTTATAAAACCAAACGAACCCTTCTACGGCCTATAAGCACAAATAAGCGAAGATAACTAGTTGTTAGCCATACAGTGTTAGCCTGTTTTCCGGACCACAGCTTATTTATAAGCCCTACAAGCTTATTAAGAGTCCAACGAGCAAATTGATATTAATATGGACCCTTAGTATGTTTAATAACCAAACGGATCCTTAAATGGGCTCGTTAGCCCGTTACTGTGAACCACGAAACCCATAAGCCACGAATAAGCTTGGCAGCTTATTTGTGAGCTTAAAACAGCTTATGAGGCTTATGATAACCTTAGGAAAGTTAATGGACCCTAATGGATTGAGCCCAAACATGAACAACCCTTATTGGACTCGTAATGGGCCCAAAAGCCCATTACCGGAGCTTAATGGATTATTGAATAAGCCACAAGGTAAAACAGCTTAAAATAGACCCTAATAAGCTTAATAAGATAAGAAAATAAGTTAGGCCAAATAAGGAAATGCTTAATGGACTTTTGTAAGTTTTCGGGTTAAGATTATTAGGCTAACGAACCTGATAAGCCTAAATAAGCTCATCTGAGCTTATTTATAAGCCCAACAGTTAAAGTAGCTTAATTGAGCTTAACCAAAGTCCTTATCACTTTTGAAAACCCTTTTGAACTCTTAGAAGCTTAATTCGAGTTGATGTTGGGCCGAAAAGCCCAATAAGCTCAAATAAGCTCATCCGAGCTTAATTATAAGCTGCCAACAACTTATGTAGCTTATTGAAGTAAATAAAACCTATTGTCACTTGTTAGGTCTTAATTGGGTTTAAAATGTGACTTTTTACAAGTTAAGGGACTAAATGTGTAAACTTGTAAACTTAGGGGTTAAAACTGTCAAAACTATTTTTCCATAAAGTCTAGGGGCTGTTTTGACATTACAAAAAAACTTAAAGGGCTGTTTGAAATATATAAGGACCTAAAGTGCAATTTTTGTAAAGTTAAGGGACTAAAAGTGACAACTTGGAAAGTTAAGGGTTAAAATTGTAATTTAACCAAACTTGAATAAAAGGACTAAGGTTGTTAAACTTAAAAACTTAAGGATATGTTCTAAAACTTAAACGATTTTATAAATACTTGAAGTATCGGACTGAACTTAATATAATAAAAGTATTATAGTATTTAAAGTCAAGGTTTATCAGTGTATAAACTATCAGGTTAATAAATGTATAAATTATTAACGATACATATCCTTAGTCGTATACCTTCCCAAGAGCCATCAAGAAATTACAAATACGATAAACATGTGCACCATCACACAAGTGATAACAGTATATATAAACTAGAAATTTATTTTAGTTTATACATTGAGTCTTTAGCCTAAACTGTAGACTAAGACTGGCCGTATTTACTTAGGTATTTGACGGTGTGATTCATACTTGGATATATCTATCATTTTCAGAGGACTATTCACAAAGGTGAGTTCATAGCCCTATGTTTTACAATTATTTAAATGATTTACATCTTTGGGGTGAGAACATGCTTTGTTTTACAAACTGGACGCAAGTGTATATTTTATACTTTGATTACGAGTTTTCTTAAGTAGCGATAACCCACTGAGCCCTATTATCATGAACTGTCAATTGCTAGATTGCGAGTGCGAATGTTATAAATAGATCTATTTGAGATTGATATCCCTGTTTGGGTGAGTAGGGCTCACTGTGCCGGTCTGCCAGACAACAAACGTATACCATGTCGGACTTGGGATGTTGCGGGTTAGAACATCATTCAGGGGCATTTATTGGCAATTTATTGCATCCATATACGTCGAGCTTCGGTGTCATGAGCTTAGGAAACCGTAATTACTTTTTATGATGTTTGCATCTGTTGCTTAATCATACACTTGGAAATCTTGCGATCCTACGATTGATTTACATAAACCTATGAATTCACCAACTTTATGCTGACGTTTTAAGCATGTTTTCTCAGGTCAATAAGGCACGAGGTGCCACGATACATTGGAAGACTACTCTTTGGAAGAGTCAGTACTAAAGATTTGGGATGTATTACATTTTGGGATATTTGTTATAAACCGAATCTTTACTTTTGTTTTCAAACAAATTGAAGCCATGAGCTTATGTAATGAACAAGTATTTTGTTAGATCCAATGTATCTTTTTAAACGACACGTTTAGTGGTCGTTCTCATATCTTGTGCTATTGATCTATGAAGTAACGCCCTCGGATATTCAACATTCCGCTGCGACCCAGATTTGGAGGTGTTACAGATTGGTATCTAGAGCCAAGGTTATAGCGAACCAGGTTAAAAGTTTTTGTCTGGACTATAACCATTTTCAAACGCTGTTTTCACAAATGGGATTTTCATGGGACATACATGCATTACTTGTTTGCATCTAGCACATATATGCTTACATGATACACACTATTTTAGCATTAGTAGGTTACTAAGTGCTTACATGATTGATATATGCGTATATAAATTATACTACGTATATTACTATAAGACTCTTATAAGTAATACTTATATAAGTTATTTTTGCTTTTGCAGCAGTCATGTCTTCTGCGTCATCTGCGGTTACTTACACTTCCGTTTACACCGATTCTGAGCCGGGCAGAGCCTTCTGGGGAGCCAATGATGAGGAGATATCTAAGGGAGGCATTCCACAGGTCATCGTATACGGATACGACAGACTCCTTATACAGCCAGTAGCCCCACCATCACCGGATTACATACCAGGCCTAGAGGATCCAAAAATACTGCCAGTTCCTCAGGACGAGGATGAGCGTGAGCCTATGTTCGTACAGGCACATGATCCTGATCATGTGCCAGAGCCTGTATACCCTGAGTATATACCATTTGAGGATGAGCATGTGTTCCCAGCTGAGGAGCAGCCATTACCTCCTGTTGATTCACCTACTGCTGAGTCACCCAGGTATATTACTGAGTCGGATCCCGAGGAGGATCCAGAGGAGTATAAGGATGATGAGACAGAGAATGGTCCGGTTGACTATCCTATGGACGGGGGAGACAATGGAGATGATGATGACTGCGATTCATCTTGGGATGACGCCGATGATGATGATGAGGAGGAGGAGCACTTAGCTTTGGCCGACTCTACTATTGTTATACCTACTGATGAGCCTGTTTCCCCACCCGAGGGAACAAAGCCTGCTATACCACCACCCTCCACTAACGTTACTATTGGGGCTAGGATTACCGTCCGGCCTTAGGCTTCCATATCCCTTCCACTAGAGGCAGAGGTTGAGAGACTTCTGGCCATGACTACTCCATCATCATCACTACCTATCTCACTATCACCACCCTCTGCAGGAGAGCGCCTTGCTCGGTGCACGGCCCCACCTGCACATTCATCACCACCACATGTGCCATTACCATTACTACCATCATCTGGGTGTCCAACCCAAATCCAGATACTCAGGATAACATCCACTCAGGCCCTTATTGATGTAGTTACTGTCGCATTACCATCACCTCCACTACTACCACTACCATCATCTCTATACATATCACCACTCGTTGACCGTAGAGGTGATGTTCTCGAGACGGAGCTGCCACCTCGCAAGAGGTTGTGTTTATCCACTCTAGGCTCTAGATATGAGATCGAGGAGAGTTCTACTGCCAGACCTATCAGAGGTCGAGGGGTAGATTATGGGTTTGTCAGCACCGTAGTGCTGAAGCGAGACGGTAGGAGATTAGTGAGGTTGGATATGGTATTAGGGATACTTGGGTAGATCCGGCAGAGGCAGTTCATGAGGTAGCACCTATGACCGTGGGAGAGGTCAATACTAGGGTTACAGAGCTTGCTGAGCTCCATGAGCATGATACACAAGACTTGTATACCTTACTAGAGGATGCTCAGGATAGTAGGTCTCGTATATCACAACGAGTCAATATGGACTCGCAGCTGGTCGACTTACTTATGGGGGATATGATGATTCTCCAAGAGATAGTATGGATGGTGGAAGAGGAGGCCTATGCTTGCCGAGAGGCTTGAGCTCACTTGATAGGATTGAGTCAAGCGACCCATCAGGAGCTTCAGACCCATCATGATCATGTGTATGCACACGAGACCCATATCCAGGCACATCAGGCACAGCTATAGCTACAGAGTACTCTCATTCAGACACATCACCAGGTATATGAGACTCGTTTTTAGATGCAGTAGGCTGAGATAGCAGCGCTTCGAGAGTCTGATCGTAGGTGCCAAGTATAGATGGCAGAGACTCTCCGAGTGATGAGAGACATGAGACGAGAGATGAGTGACATGCAGGCCGAGTTGCTAGCACACCGAGAGCAGCCGAGGAGAGCTAGACAGCCAGGACCAGATGCTAGGATTCTAGATCACCAGGATGCTTCTGAGGATGCTGACAGTCACATCTAGTGATTTATGTTATTTTATCTTGCTAGGTCATTGTACATGCATGTTAAGTATTAGGGGTTTTCCCCGCTAGCATAGCCTTAGATCTTTTATATTGTATTTTTGTGTACCAACAACTATTTCATGTAAAATTTTCTAAGTTATAAATGAAATAGATGTGTTTATGTTATGTATCTCTCTTGTGTTGTTGTCTCATCTATACATCATTATGTTCTTTCATGATTATAACCTCACGTTTTGTCTTTTGTGATCTAGACAAATCATGGCACCTACGACCAGACGAGGACAGAATACCCATACTAACAACACCAACCCAAACAACATAACTCCAGAATCCGTCCAAGCTATGATTGATCAAGCTCTTCAGCGAAGCTCCACCAATGGAGACGCAAGCCACAGTTCGTACGGGGATGACCGAAGGAATGTGCAAACTGCACGCCTTTGTTACTACGCTGATTTCATGAAATGTCAACCTTTGAACTTCAACGGAACTGAAGACATGGTTGGTTTAACATGGTGGATTGAAAAGATGGAGTCAGTTTTCAATATCAGTGGTTGTGCGATTGAGAATCAGGTAAAGTTTGCCACCTGCACTCTGTTAGGTGCTGCTTTGACTTGGTGGAACGGTCAGATAAGAACCTTAGGACCCGAGGAATATGTAATGACTTGGGAAGGACTCAAAAAGAAAAAAACAGACAAGTATTATCCACTAGGCGAGATCCAGAAACTAGAAATTGAGTTGTGGAACCTAAAGGTCAAAGGGAACGATGTTCCAGCATACACTGAACGTTTCCAAGAGCTAACCCTGATATGTACCAAGTTTTGTGCTAATGAAACTGAGAAGATCAACAAGTACATCCGTGGACTTCCTGATAACATCTATGGGAATGTGAAGTCTTCCAAGCCCAAGACGTTAGATGAGACGATTGAGTTGGCCAACGAATTGATGGATCAGAAACTCTGTACCTATGCGGAAAAGTTTGATAACAGAATAAAGGCGGATGATTCATCCAGAAACAACCATGGACACCAACAACAACCCTTCAAGAAGCAGAATGTAGCCAAGGTCTACAATATGGTGACTGGTGAGAAGAAACCCTATAGGGTAAATTTGCCCAAGTGCACCAAGTGTCATTTTCATCACAATGGCCCGTGTACTCAGAAGTGCCACAAGTGAAACAAGGTAGGGCACCTTGCCCGAGACTGCAGGAGTTCTGGCAACACAAACGTTGCTAACACTCAAAAAGGCAATGGGGCAAACCCCAAGGGAAATGGTTGTTTTGAATGTGGAGCTCCAAGACATTTCAAGAGAGATTGTCCTAAGTTGAAGAATAAGGATGGAGGAAATGGGAATGCACAAGGCTGGGTGTATACTGTTGGGAATGTAGAGAAGAGAGGTAATGCATCAGGAAACTCGGACTCTAATGTCGTCACGGGTACATTCCTCTTAAACAACCACTATGCATCTATCTTATTCGACACTGGTGCCGATAGAAGCTTTATATCCACTGCATTTAGTTCCTTGGTTAACATCGCCCTAACTCTATTAGAAAATAGTTATGATGTCGAATTAGCTGATGGGAAAATAGTCGGGATAGACACTATTATACGAGGTTATACTTTAAATTTCTTAGACTATCCGTTCAACATAGATCTAATGCCCATAGAATTGGGTAGTTTCGACGTCATTATCGGTATGGATTGGTTAAGAAGATGTCACGCCGTGATCGTGCGCGATGAGAAACTTGTTTAAGTTCCCTATGGGAATGAAACTTTGACTTTTCATGGCAACGAAAGTAGCAACAAGAAAGAATCTCAGTTGACAGTTATCGCATGTTTAAAGGCTCAAGAGTACATGGCAAAGGGATGCCAGGTCTTTTTGGCATAGATATCCGCTAAGAAAGAGGAGGACAAGTCGGAAGGAAAGCAACTTAAAGACGTACCTACCATCAAATATTTACCTGAAGTGTTTCCCGAGGACTTGCCGGGTCTTCCACCGGTTTGACCAGTGGAATTCCAAATCGACTTAATTCTCCAGAGCGCACCCGTTAGTCGAGGCACCGTATCGCATTGGTTAACATCCGAGAATGAAGGATATTTATCGGAAGCAACTACATGAACTTTCCGACAAGGGCTTCATAAGACCTAGTTCCTCACCTTGGGGAGCCCCGGTCTTGTTTGTCAAAAAGAAGGATGGGTCATTCAGGATGTGCATCGACTACCGTGAGTTGAATAAGCTGATAGTGAAGAATCGTTATCCACTCTCGAGGATCGACGATTTATTTGATCAACTCTAAGGATCTAGTATTTATTCGAAGATAGATCTGAGATTGGGTTATCACTAGCTTAGAGTACAAGAGCAAGACATTCCAAAAACGGCATTCCGAACTCGGTATGGTCATTACGAGTTTCAGGTTATGCCATTCGGACTAACGAACGCACCTGCGGTATTCATGGACCTCATGAACCGAGTGTGCAAGCCTTACTTGGATAAGTTTGTGTGGTATATCCTATATCATAACACGGGGTCGATTCTTGGATCTGGCTAGTTTCTAGAGAGAGAAACACTAGAGAGA
>BQNB010006417.1:66200-97596 GCA_026074375.1 Tanacetum coccineum | reverse complement strand
AGCAAGTTTAGTCCCTAAACTTACTTTTCTTGACTTTTTGGCTTCGGGGTTGACCTGGGTTGACTTTCTGTTGACTTTTTCAGGCTTGGGCTTGGATTTTGACTTTGTCTTTTCCTGCTTTTCCATTTCGAGTCCGGTTTTGTCGTTTTGGCTTCGTTTTTCGTCCTTTTCTTAGTTATCCGTTCTTGCACAATACAATTAGCAAAACAAGCATATATTTGGCATTTTAAGTCCGTTTTTGGTTATTTTAGCTCGTTTTTATAGGTAAAAGGTATGTGTAATTAAACACATACCAATTATGATTACTTAGAAAAGTATTGTAAGCCATTTAGGACTCCTTGGTATATAAAAGGAGGTCCTAGGGCATAGAGTTTGATATAACAATCATATACAGAAAAATATACAAAGTCGTATAGTTCATAGCTTCAAGATCTTTGTAACCCTAATACTTTGAGAGTATTCGTATTATTTGCTTAATATTATTGGAGCTTTTATGTTTTGTTAAATTATATGTTCATTTTGTTTTACTATTCCATTGAAAATTCTTCTTATTAAAGATTAGATTCCGCATAATCTTTATTACATTCACACAAAGTTTCTACTATAGTTGTGTTAGATTATCTAATATAACTAAACCTTAAACAAACTTAAGGAATTCAATCTATAGAAGTGTTGAAGTGGAACCAACAAGTACAAACACCATCAATCCCTTTTCCTCGAAGGTTGAGAAAAGAAAAAGAAGAAGCTCAGCAAAGAAAGTTCTTGGAAAACCTGAAGCAACTCCACATCAATTTGCCTTTCATTGAAGCCCTAACTCAAACCCTAATATACGCCAAATGTTTGAAAGGTTTGCTGACAAACAAGGCCAGGCTCGAAGAAGCTTGTAAAATCACTATGAACGAAAGATGCTCAACCGTATTATTGAACAAGCCTCCATTAAAAGAAAAAGACCCAGGGAGTTTTACTATTCCTTGTGACATTAGAAAATTGCATATCAATAATGCGTTAGCAGACCTAGGAGCTAGTATAAGCTTGATGCCATATAAGATGTATGAAAAATTAGGTTTAGGAGAACCCACTACTACTAGAATGAGCCTAGAACTTGCAGATAGGTCGATCCAGTACCCAAGGGGGTAATTGAACATGTGCTTATAAAAGTTGATAAATTCATCCTTCCCATCGATTTCATTATCTTAGACATGCCTGAAGACTCTAGGGTTCCTATAATTTTAGGGAGACCATTTTTGGCCACTGCCCGAGCTATGATAGACGTATTTAATAAAAAGATAACACTAAGGGTTGGAGATGATGAAGTGATCTTTGACATAGATCAATTGATTAAGAGACCGCCCAATGAAGATGATGAATGATATGGAATTGATGACTTATATGACATTAAAACTCTGGAGTTACTAGAAAATGATAGGTCTGATTTGTTTTTACTCAAAGGACTGGAGAAATCAATTGATCACTCAGACCTAGAAAGCCGTGAATCTTTAGAAAATAAGTCTGACGTGAAATCTGATTTAGGGATAGCAATACGGCGTATCGATTATATTAATACGTCATATTTAGTTGAACAGAGGACATCGAGACCTGATGAAGTTAAAAGTGAACATTTTTATTCGGCTAGTGCTAACGAGATTGATGAAAAAAGACCTGAGCCGAAGAGCTTGCCTAACCACCTTGAATACGTGTACCTGCATGGCAATAAATCATTTCCTATAATCATCTCGTCTAAGTTATTCAAAAAAGAGAAAAAGTTACTTTTGTAGGTTCTGGAGAAACGTAAGGGAGCAATTGCTTAGAAAATGTTGGACATCAAAGGAATCAGTCTGTCATTCTGCACGCACAAGATTTTAATGGAGGATGACTTCAAACCAGTCATTCAACCCATCCTAAAGTCCAAGATGTGGTGAAAAACAAGATTGTTAAGCTACTTGATTCCAGTCTGATTTATCCAATCTCAGATAGTTTATGGGTTAGCCTTATCCACGTTGTCCTAAACAAAGGAGGAATGACTATAGTTTTGAATGACAATAATGAATTAATGATGCAACTCGAAAAGATCATTTCCCTCTTCCCTTTATCGATCAAATGTTAGAACGTTTACGTGGGAATGAATATTACTATTTTCTTGATGGTGTTTCAGGATTCTTCCAAATCCCAATAGAGCCAGAAGATCAAGAAAAGACAACTTTCACTTGTCCTTATAGGACTTTTGCTTACATGTATGCCGTTTGGATTATGCAATGCACCTGCAACCTTTCAAAGATGCATGACAGCAATTTCCACGACATGGTGGAAGACTTTATGAAAGTATTCATGGATGATTTCTTGATGTTTGGTAACTCTTTTGATTGTTGTCTTGCTAATTTAGACAGGATGCTTGCTAGATGTGAAGAAACCAACCTTCTGTTGAGTTGGAAAAAATGTCATTTTATGGTCAAAAGAAAGGATCGTTCTAGGGTACAAAATTTCTAGGGCATGTATTGAGGTTAATAGAGCTAAAATCGATGTAATAGCTAAGTTGCCATACCCATCAAACGTAAAAGGAGTTAGAAGTTTCCTAAGTAATATTGGATTTTACCAAAGGTTCATAAAAGATTTTTCCATTATCTCTAAACCAATGACCAAACTTTTGATGAAAGACGCAAAATTTGATTTTCCTGATGATTGCAAAAAGGCGTTTAATATTTTGAAAGAAAGATTAACCATAATGCCTATCATAATATCTCCTGATTAGAATGTACCCTTTGAATTAATGTGTGACGCTAGTGATTTTGTGGTTAGAATTGTTTTGGGTCAGCGAATAGATGGAAAATTCAAACCAATCTATTACGCCAGCAAAACTTTGAATAATGTCCAAGAACATTATACCACCACTGAAAAATAACTTCTTGTAGTTGTTTTCTCTTTTGATAAGTTTTGTCCCTATCTTATCTTATCAAAAATTGTTGTCTACACTGATCATTCTGCTTTGAAGTATTTGTTCAGTAAACAGGACGCCAAACCAAGGCTTATAAGGTGGGTACTGCTTCTTCAAGGGTTCGACATCAAGATTAAGGATAAAAATGGGCAGAAAACTTGGCTGTGGATCACTTGTTAAGACTTGAGAACCCAGATTTGGGAACATTCATGGAAGAAGAAATCGCGGATGAATTTCCTGACAAACATCTAATGATATTGAAAGCCGAGCTAAATTACGACGAACCATGTTATGCTGATTATGTTAATTATATTGTTGGAAAGATTGTGCCTCCGAAATGGACACCAGAAAAAAGAAGAAGGTTTTTCTCTCAAGTGAAGAACTATTATTGGGATGAACCATACGCATTCAGGCTATGCCTGGATAATTTAATAAGGCGATGCGTTGCTGGAAGCAAAATCCTTGGAATCTTGGCACACTGCCATTCTGGACCAACTGGGGGACATCATAGTTCGTCGATTACTGGAAGAAAAGTCTATGAATCTGGATTCTTTTGGCCTTGTATCTTTAAGGATGCTAAAGATTACGTGATGAGATGTGATGCATGTCAAATGTCAGGAAACATATAATCAAGGAGTGAGATGCCTTAAAATAACACTCAGGTATGCGATGTATCTGATATATTGGGACTAGACTTTATAGGTCCCTTTCCTAACTCAAAGGGAAATAAATATATATTAGTAGTAGTAGATTATGCATCGAAATGGGTTGAAGCTCAAGCACTTCCTACAAACGATGCTCGCGTTATGGTTAAGTTTTTAAGAAAGTTGTTTGCAAGGTTTGGAGTTCCTAAAGCTTTAATTAGTGATCGGGGGACACATTTTTGTAACTCTTAGTTAGAAGAAGCCATGCAAAGATACGAAGTGACTCATAAATTATCTACTGCATACCACCCTCAAACCAATGGACAAACTGAAGTGGCCAATAGAGCTATCAAACGTATTTTGGAAAGATCGGTTGGGTATAACCCGAAGAATTGGTCCGAAAAGCTTGACGATGCATTGTAGGCATTCAGAACTGCCTACAAAACACCTACTGGATGTACACCCTTTAGGTTGGTTTATGGGAAAGCTTGTCACCTACCTGTGGAGATCAAACATAGAGCATATTGGGTACTAAAACAATGTAATATGGATCTCACAGCTGCAGCAAAAAACCATTTCATGGAACTTAATGAACTAATAGAGTTAAGAGATGGAGCATATAAGAACACCCGCATCTACAAGGAGAGAATTAAGAAATGGCATGACTCTAGGCTCCGAGGGGATAAAAACTTTAAGGTGGGAGACAAGGTGTTGCTATTTAACTCTAGATTTAAGATGCATCCAGGTAAGCTCAAATCAAAGTGGTACGGGCCAAATGTGGTGAAAGTTGTGTATCCGTATGGGATCGTGGAAATCACCGATAAAAGCGAAATAAGTTTTAAAGTCAATGACCAAAGATTAAAGAAGTACTATGATGGAAGTAACGATACGGATGAAAGAGGTCGTCGAATTCAAAGAAAATACGACGTAGAAGCTGAAGAAAAAGTCTAACTTAAAGACTAGCTGAAACAAAAGTGATTCCCGAGAGACAACCCGAATTGTTATTTATTTTTATCGAGTCTATATGCCCAAACATCAATATGGCGTATCCGCTCCATACCATACGGCACATTGAATTTCTGGACATTATCAGTCCTTTATTTTTATGCACTTTAAACATTATTGTCAGGTTTGTCTATACGGCGTATTCATGCACATGATACGGCGTATTTGGCAGACTGACCCGTATTTAGATAATTTTTACAGGTCTCAATACGGTGTATTCCATTTTATAGATACAGCGTATTGGTCCCCTGTATAGTTTGTTTTGTTTATTTATAATTAACCGTAGGTACCGAGATAGGATTTTGCATGTTTTTCCTATATTTTACACAGGAACTCGCTGCAAAGAAATCGACAAAGTTGGAGCAGTAACGATCATCTGGAATCCTGTGTGTGTTTTAGTCCTGCTGGTATCCAGACGCATTTACAACACACATCCTTACTCATAAACTCAACATGGAGAATCTACCGAGCAAAATATTAGGGGAGTTTCTCATTCTAATTCTTTTAATTCCTGTTTTTAATGTTTTATCTATATAACAAGGACGTTGTATAATTCAAGTGGGGGGATGGGAATTAGAATGCATATTGGTCCTATTTTTCATACTAAAATGCTTAAATTGTGCTCAAATTTAAAAAAATCAAGCACGCATTTGTGAAATTACTTGTTACATAACCTGCATACAATAACCCTTATTAGATATTGTGAGGATTTAACCTTATCCATTTCCAAAAGTTTACCTAATTTCCACAAAAATATGAGTGTGCCGGTGATGTTGTAGACTTTAGAACATGGCTTGGTATATCTATTCGAGACCATAATAATGAGTACTAGGTATTTAGATGGAGTAACGTGTTTAAATTGGTAAATTTCTAGGATTACACCCAAAAAAAACTTTATATGTTGTTTTATTAACTAACTACACTGGTTAGTTAAATCCCGATAAACCCTTTGTTTACTCTCATTATAAGAGTAAGATACCCCAAGAAAAACCTATAAATCTAATCCTTTAGGATTATGTTAGCCTCAAAATATTAAGTCGAACAAGGAAGCTCGGCTACGAATCATAAAAGCTCAGTCTTTACTTAATTATATGTTGCAATAGGCTAAAAAGGGTAAACGGGCTCGTTTATGTAAGCTAATTGGTCACGTGTATAGGGCTTAAGCCCAACCAAAACACGATCCCGGTCCGTAGAAAGCCCATAGGCGTGTAAGCCTTATGGCCTAGGTATATAAACCCTTTTCCACCAAGGAAAATGGTGTTGGTTCTCATCTAAAGGTTTACTAAAGGTACCATTGACCCTACTCTATTTATGATAAGATACAGGGAGGACATTCTACTTGTGTAAATTTACGTCGATGACATTATTTTCGGGTCTACAAACCTAAAATTTTCTAAAAGATTTAAAAAATTAATGCACAGTAGATTTTAGATGTCCTTAATGGGGGGAATGAAATTCTTTTTAGGACTTCAGATCCACCAAACCCCATGAGGTATCTTTATCAATCAGGCCCAGTACGCTTTAGAAATACTTAAAAAACATGGTATGGATAAAGGCGAAAGCATTGGTACACCAATGGCTACCAAAACTAAACTGGATGCATACTTGAGTGGAAAACTCGTAGACCAAACTGACTACTGTAGTAAAATAGGGTCACTCGTGTATCTGACATCTCGTAGACCAGACATAATGCAAGCAGTATGTTATTGTGCACGTTATCAAGCAAGACCAACTAAAAAACACCTCAAAGAGGTTAAAAGGATCTTTCGATACTTAAGTGGTACCATTAACATGGGACTCTGGTATCCGAAGGATTCTGGCTTTGAACTAACGGCTTTTTTGGATGTTGACCATGTCGGATGTCTTGATACTCGTAAAGCACTTCTAGAGGAATACAATTCCTAGGTGAGAAGTTAGTCAGCTAGATGTCAAAGAAGCAGGACTGCATTGCAATGTCATCAGCAGAAGCGGAGTACGTGGCATTATCAGCAAGTTGTGCTCAAGTAATGTGGATAAGGACACAGCTTAAGAATTATGGCTTCAACTACAACAAAATACCATTGTATTGCGACTCTCAGTCATCCATAGCAATCTCATGCAACCCCGTGCAGCACTCCCATACCAAGCACATCCATACTCGATATCATTTCATCAAGGAACAGGTTGAAAATGGTATAATTGAATTGTACTTTGTCAGAACTTAATACCAATTAGCTGATATGTTTACTAAAGCCTTACCCGAAGATAGGTTTCAGTATCTTGTCAGACGTATGGGTATGAGATGTTTGACTCCAGCAGAACTGGAGGTTCTGGCAAATGAATTTGCTTGATATATTCTTTAAACATCGACTTGTAAATATTTTTCAAAAAAATAATACAAAAATATAAAACCTATAAAATCAAATACAAAAATATAAAATTTCAAAAAGAAAATACAAAATCAAAAAAAACAGAAAATTTCCAAAAAGAATCTTCTCGACATGGCTCTTGGAATCGATAACATTTACGTACCTAGAAATGTCGATTAATATTGACATGGGTGTGTAAATGAAGTTCGAGCAAGAGTTTTAAATGCTTTCAAAACATGTCATTTCTATTTTTCTTTATGACTTGTAATCGCTCTGAAATTACAACTCGGACCCGGACGACAAAGGAGGGTGTATGTTTCAGTGCGTTTATCCTTAGTATTAGAAGATAAGTCTTCTAACATGATGTTTTTCAAAATGTTGAACACAATTTTTCAAGAATTTCTCAATGACAATTTAAAATCTTTCAAAATTATGTGTTCAACACTCCATCCCTCATAAAGTTTTACAAGACAATTCTTCTACATTTGATATCATTTTCAAAATGAGTCAATGTTTGAGGGGGAGTTTTTTGAAAAACAAAGTTTAATTGATTTTAGATACATCTCACGACAATTCTTATGTATTCAAAACATTATCAAAAATCTCTTAATAACAAATCAGAAACAATAATAACTACTCAATAGATTGTATGTTATAAGATGATCCAGTGTCTGAGCATAATTTTTCAAGAATTCTTAAATGACATTTCATAATCTTTTAAAATTGTGCGCTCAACAATGTCTCACCCTCAATTTTATATTCATTTTAAAACTTGGTATTATTTTCTTTGGTGTCAAACATATGTAAATTTAAGGGGGAGCAAGAAGAAAACGTTTCACATAATTCATGCTGATAAAAAAATTTCCTACAGGATTTTTGGTATGTGTTTAATTACACATACCTTTGACCACTAAAAACGAACTTAAATGACCAAAAATGTACCAAAAATACATTGTATTTGTATGTTTTGCATTTGTATTATGCAGGTAACGGATATCTAAGAAAAGGACAAAATCGAAGCCAAAACGACAAAACCGAGCACGAGAACGGAAAGAGCGTGAAAGAAAAGTCAAAGTCAACCAAAGTCAACCCCAAAAAAGTCAAAGTCAAAGGCGGAGCCGATATCAAAGAAATGTTAAATGGGCCAACCCGTACCCATCTAATGGGCCGGGTCAGCCCATTAACGTATTATTGGATTAATAATGGCTCATACAGTTTTTTATATTTGGCTAGACCGCTCTTTTATCTTATGTTAATTTACTTGCGTGTGTTATTGTGTCTTAAGTTGATTTTAGTCCTAACAAAACACGTGCTGGTCTATTAGCTGAAAAAACCTCTTATCCGTCAGATTTAGGATTAATATAGGTTTAGCATAGATTTAACATAGAATAGAATTAACTTACTTTAGATAACCAAAATATTAATAAATTGAAAGATTGTTTCTCGCGCTTAGTGATCGACACCCTACTTACCACGAAATTCCCATCTGACCGGGTACACTGCCTGTTAAAGTGTTTGTTTTTTGTAATAAATGTCGTGCAAAAATATAATATTTAAAAACTTGAAAATAATTACAACCACACACGACACTTCAAATGAGAAGAAGTGATTAGCTCACTTGAAAACAAGAGCAAACTATGTTTGTGGATAAGAGATTTAGACGAGAGGAAAGAGGTTTTTTGATGAGTGAAAGATGACTGAAAAAATTCATGCAAAGAGGTCTATTTTTCAGCTGGGAATAATGCAGTATTTATAGGCAAGAAAACCCAACGGTCACTGCTAGCGGTCTCGGCGGTCTCACATATATTTGGGGGCCGCCAGGCGTATTAGGGGGCCGTCGTAGACTGACACTCCTCTTTTTTTCTTTTAGTGAGGAAGGTTTTATCTGGTATATAGAAGGTTCCATTTGGGGGGGGGGGGGAAACCAGATTTTAATTTATATGTTTAACTAAAACATTTCTTCTCATTAAAAAGTATTTTATATTTATATTTATTTTTGTAAAAATACTTTTGTGAAAATGTGATGGTTAAGAAAAATTATTTTCTTGATCACTAATTATGTTTAATGATTTGTTTATACATACCTTAAGTGATTTATATTTAAAATGGAAATTTACGATTAGTAACTAGTAAACATTTATTTTTATCGTAAATGTTTTTACATTTTGTTATCTTCAAAACATCTAGAGGTCAAAAAATATAAATAACATTTTTAGACATTATTTGTATTAACAATCTAGAAAATGAGGTAATAAATTTCATATCAATCAAGTGTGATTGAGTATGTAGATCTAAGATAATATCTTTTTTAATATATATATATAGTGATATAGTCTTGAAACTAAACAAATAAGAATCCAATTTCATGTTCATACTCAAAAACTTGTGAATTAGAAATGATAAATATATCAATCATAATTTGAATAATGAATCGATATATAATCGAGATTTTTCTTGACCCACACAAACACTCATTTAAAAGAAAATAAATAAATATTTTAATAGTGTGTTCCATTAATCCTAAGACTAGTATTAAGTGTGAAGACATCTAAAATGATGACCTAAGTAAGTTATTATGTTTAACAAGGTTTACAAGATGTTGATGAAAAAATTACAAACAAAGTGATCTTTTCCTTATCCATGCAAGAACAATTTCGTAATCTTTAATGCAAGAAAATTTGAATAAGTTCTGTTAGGATAATCAGTGAAAACTAGTTACAATATGAATAGCGTTACATGGCACATGTGCTTAGATATCTAATCAGCTCAATTACAAATAGCAATGATCACTTAATTATCTCTATTAACAAAATTAAGACACAAAGAAGTGCACATAATCATATATAGCGTAACACATAAAAGTACTTGTCGTCGTTTTGTGTATTAGATACAACAATGTATACTTAGATCGGTTTTATTTGAAAATGAGTTAGTTTCTTTCCCATTTCAAAAATTAACCAATTTTAATATTTTTGAAAAGTTAATTACACCATTTTTCAAAGATATATCGGCTAGAAATGCCCGACTCGAAGGAAAAGGTAAAATACAAGTTTTACGTCAAAACGAAACACAAATTTTGTTGACACTGATGATATCAATGACGATAACTTTATTATATCATTTAACCCATCTATTTTGCTCAATTTTATATAATTATTGCATTATTTGGTACTAAATTGCTTTAAAGTTGATAAATACAGTAATTTAGGAGTGTTTTGTGAAGACAAGCTAAAAGGCACACAATTTAGAGCTAAAACGAAGACATTTGAAGATTTATAAAAATTCACCAATACGCCATATCCAACTAAGAAGATATGGCGTATAAGTGCCAAAACTTCACAAGAAAACGCGGTTGACCAATTCCCAATACGGCGTATCCATGTTGTCTACATACGTCGTATCCATGAAGATAACTATTCGAAGATACAGTAAATCAAGTAAATTAGGAATGATATCAAAGATTTATTATGAACGTAGCACACACTCCAAGGAATCCAGCCCAATAAGCCGTATCGACCTATCTGGATACGGCGTATCGAGTATTTTTCAGCAACTATAAATAGAAGACTCAAAAACGAGTTTTTAGTGTGCAATATAATATTCTTTATACCATACTCATCAAAGACGAATTTTAGAAGAGAAGATTAGCCTCAAGGTCAAGCATTGATCATGAATCCATACAAGGTCATCATGTAATTTTTACTTATTATCATTCGATTTCAATTGTTTGATTTACGCTTGTATAATTACATTGGTTGTGGGCTAATACCCTCGGGTATTAGCCTCTTAATGATAAGTTCCAATGTTTGGTTTGTTTTAAATCGATTTCTTAAGTTATGTTTATTGTTTAATTATGTTTATCACCTCATACTTGTTTATGTGTTTGAATATGAACCTTATATTTCACTGATCTTGTGATACGGACAAGTAATCTAGATCGGGATTGCTTCCATATGTGTCTTATTTACATTGGACGATAGGATCATAAATAAGGTTCTGTCTATATCTTTTGATTATGAGCTTAGTTGGACCAGTAGGTGACCCGTTTATGTTTCAGTAATCATGCTCTTAATTAACTGATAAAGATTTAAATAGTAGACTACCAGATATAAACACGTCAAACCATAGTTATAAGTGGGTTAAAGTACGTTAGGCTAGGGGTTTAAACAGGATCACCACTGATTGATTCTCTAAGATAGATTATAATTAAACTAAAGGATGCTTTATGCGGATGCATTAATTGTGACATGATTAATTATGTCTAGGTCTTCAGATGATGTCCCGCCTAAGTCTTAAGAATGATATGCCGCTTTGAGATAAGTAAATCATTACACTAAAAAAAACAAACCAACATTGAACCGGATTTAATATGGCTAATACAGTTTTCTATCATTTGGCTTGTACCGCTTTTCTATCTTCTAATCTTCATCTTTTATGTTTATTGTCTATTGAATTGATATGTGTCTGTTAGCCTCAAAATATTGAGTCGAACAATGGAAGTTCGTTCATAACTATATTAGGTCTCGGTCACTAAATTAATATACGTTGTAATAGGCTAGACGGGTAAACGGGCTCTTACTTGTAATCTAATTGGTCACGTGTATCGGGCGAAAGCCCAAGTAAACCCGAGTCCGGCCTGTAGAATTACTAAAGGCATGCAAGCCTTTTAGTCTTAACTATAAATACCCTCTCCAAGGATGAGAGTGGGTGTTGAGTTCATTTGTACACATTTCTCTTACATAGTTAGTTCACCTTCTCTTTCGTTTTCTCTCTCTGGGTTTCTCTCATTTAAACTTATTATAAGCTTTCCTTCTTTTCTTCTTGAATTCGTGTAACTAGTAATGAAGTGAAGTGATTGAGGGTAAACCAACATATGGTATCTAAGAGACTTAGGTGTTTAGGTTTGATTTGTCGGTTTAAAAAATCAATTTTCGGGTATTATTTTTTTATTTTTTTTTTTTTTGGTTCGAAACTATAAACGCAATAGAAAAACTAAACCTTGGTTAGATATTTTATTTCGTGGCTATATTTGGTTAAAGTTGTTGTCTTTCGTGTTTATAAACAGTCCCTTGTATGTTAAGATGAGGTTATACAATTTATTTTCGTGCTAAGACGAAAGAATAGTAGAATTTTTCTTGCTTGCGTTTTGCTAAATGCTTAGTTGCGTTTTGGTTATAAAGGTTGCGTTTTGTGTATAAAGACAAGAAAGAGTACCACGTGAAAACGACATGTGAAAGTGACCTTTATACTTGTTGCGTTTTGCTCAAAGTTCATTGCGTTTTGCTTAAAAGACATTGCGTTTTGCTTAAGACTGTTGCGGTTTGCCAAAGATCATTGCGTTTTGGTCAAGATTATTGCGTTTTGCTTAAAGACATTGCGTTTTGCTTACAAAGAAGACATTGCGTTTTGCTCTAAGATTCTTCACCGTGTTTTGTCCAAGATGCTTCACTGCATTTTGCCTAAGATTCTTCACTGCGTTTTGTCTAAGATTCTTCACTGCGTTTTGTCCATTAATCACCGTTTTATCAAAACATAACATCAAGACAAACAAACTTCAAAGACTAATTACAAGGACTTTGGACTTACTTTTAATTCGGCAATACAAGGACAAATTAAATCAACAACAAACAAACATAATCAACAAACCTTTAACAACAAAACAGTTAACTTTTCACGGTTTCCTCTCAATTTTGTAAAATCCCGCGAAAGAACTCAATTTCTCGGTTTAAATCTTTGACTTGTAAAATCCTGTGGAAATTAATTACTTTCAATTAATCACAGATTCAATCACAACACTCCATAACACTTAAGATCCTTCAATCCATTTTTCACTTCATAATTCTTAAATCATTATCTGACAACTCCAATTGTTACTTCCACAACGACAGTCAAATGCATAACAACCTAATGGCAGCTTGTCTCACAGGGGATATCCACCATGCTTGCAACAGGACGATATGCTATTGATCGATCACGGTTCTTAAGATAATTGATACAAGACCGAATGGCGATGCCTTACGGAGTGATTCTTAAAGGTCCTTTCACTCCAACGATGTCACAAACTACAGCTGTTTCCTGCAACAGAGATTTCTCAGCAGTGCCTGAAAAACAACAGTAGTTGACAGTTATGAATATGACTCCTGACGACTGAGCTCATTTTGAATCAGAAAAAAGAAGCGATTCATTTGATATGACTGGGAATTGGAGATGAATTTGACTCAACTGTTGATGCATGTCAGGACAGCTCAAGAAATGTGGGAAGCCATGATAGGGGCTACAACATGGTGAATCACTCATTATTCAAGATGTCGAGACAACTGGTTTTGGAGTTTGGTCAATTCACACTTCACGAAGGAGAAACTAATTGAGTCTTACATACACAAGATTCTACAAATGATGAATGAAATGATCAGAAACAATTTGACAGTTGCAACGATGCAAGTCAATGTTCAATTTCTTCAACAACTTCAACCAGAATGGTCAAGATTTGTCACAATTGTGAAGCAACAACACAAGTTGGATGAAGTTTCATACCATAAGCTCTTTGACATTCTGAAACAATACCAAAAGGAAGTTAATGAACTCCGTGCTGAAAGAATGGCCAAGAATGCTAACCCATTAGCACTTGTTGCTACTGCTCAAACACTTCAAGACCCTTATTACCAAACATCAAAACCTCACAAATCATATGCACCAACATCAAAAGCTTCACTTCCAACCAGATCTCATGCAACTACAAGATACAAAGGCAAAGAGATAGCCAAACCAATCACACCACCATCTGAGTCAGCTTCTGAAGAAGACAGTGATCCTGAACAAGCTCAGAAGGATAAAGACATGCAGAAAAATTTGGCTCTCATTGCAAAGTACTTCAAGAAACTCTACAAACCTACCAACAACAACCTCAGAACTTCCTCAAACACCAGAAACAAGAATGTGGATACTACTCCAAGGTACAAGAATGACAATCAGACTGGACAGTTTGGGAATCAGAGGGCAGTGAATGTTGTTGGGGCTAGGGAAACTGTAGGTGGTCCAGTAGTGCAACAGTCTGGGATACAGTGTTTTAACTGCAAGGAATTTGGTCATTATGCTAAGGAATGCAGAAAGCCAAAACGGGTTAAAGACTCCACGTATCACAAGGAAAAGATGTTGCTGTGTAAACAAGCTGAGAAAGGTGTTCAACTTCAAGCAGAGCAATCTGACTGGCTAGCAGACACGGATGAAGAGATTGATGAACAAGAGTTGGAAGCACATTACAGTTACATGGCAAAGATTCAGGAGGTTCCTAATGCAGACTCAGGCACAGACGCTGAGCCATTGGAACAGGTACAATACGATACTGACGATAATGTGTTTGCCAATGACATACAACATTTTGACCAATCTGAATCCATTAGTAACACATGTGCAGTGGAAACGGGTGATAGTAATGTCACTCCTGACTCACCGGATATGTGTGATAATGATATTCAGGATGACCAAAATGATGTAGAATGTGATGATGAGAGTGTTGCACTTGCTAATTTAATTGCTAATTTAAAGCTCGATGTCGATGAAAACAAAAAGATTCAAAAGCAATTAAAGAAAGCAAATGCAACATTGACTCAAGAATTAAATGAGTGCAAATCTATTCTTGCAGAAACTAGTAGAACTTTAGGGGAATCTAATAGTATTCAGGATAGTTGCTTAGTTGCACTTCAAAATAAACAGACTGGGTTTGAGAGGTACAAGGCCTTTAATAACCGTACAGTTGACTATGACAAACTTAAACGAAGGTTAAATGAAACTCTAGGACTATTAGCTCAAAAAGAAACTGACATAAAAGAAAGTTTAAAAGTTAAAGCCTATGAAATTTTAGTTGTCAAAGAGAGAAAACAAAGGTAATAACGGATTTGAAGCTTAAGGAAGAAAAAGATATTGACAAAATGATTTCAATGGAAAACCAGTTAAAGTTTTTGAATGAAATTGTTTACAAACGGAGTC
Organism: Tanacetum coccineum; assembly: GCA_026074375.1. Classification (NCBI taxonomy): domain Eukaryota; kingdom Viridiplantae; phylum Streptophyta; class Magnoliopsida; order Asterales; family Asteraceae; genus Tanacetum; species Tanacetum coccineum. Next base: position 82,684 of record BQNB010006417.1, on the reverse strand, counting down.
AATCAATCCAAACTATTCATATGTTAGCACCCAAATGCCCTACATTTAATGGAAGACCTACCTTTGCCAATCCAAGGTACCTCAAAAATGCTCAAAATGAGATACCATGTTTATATGCAATCCCACATGACCAATCTAATCCTGCAAACAGACTCGTCCCCGATCGGGAAGAGACTCTGACTCTTGATAACGAGAGTCGATCAAAATTGAATAAAGACTTAGTGAAACCTTTTGACTACACAAAGTTAAATAGTCTTTATGAAATTTTTAAACCCCCGACTCAGCATTATGAAATTCAGTTCGCACAGGCAAATGAAATAAGAAAGAAAATGTGGAGAAAATCATTTGTGAAAACAAAACCAAATATTTTCAAAAACATAGATTTCTTACCAGTGTCTAAATCAATAAGCAAAAGTAGACAAGCATATAATGTCATGACGAATAACATTAATCATCTGAAAGAAATTGTCAATCAAGCATGGGTAAAACATTCAAACGACCTTCTTCATCTTCGTAACCCAACTGCGCAAGATATGGAAATCCTAGTTAAGACATGTTTGATGCCCCTTGCCCTTAAGACTCAGAATGATAGTTTCGCATTTGTACATGAACTTAAGCAAGAAATGCATGCAGATTTAAAGTACGTTGAATCTCTTGAAGATGAACTTGATGAACTTGAATCTGATAAGGCAGAATTTTCCAACATGTATGATATGCTTTTGCAAGAATGTGTGTCTAAAGATGTTATGTGTTCTTATTTGCAATCTTCATCTGATTTAGATGAGATCACTGAATTACAATGCTTATATCTTCATAAAGTCAGGGAATGTGACTGTCTTGCACAAAAGCTTTCTGAACAAACTGAATTTGTAAGTAAAGAGATTTACACTGAGCTTTTACAGAGTTTTGCTAAATTAGAAAAACACTCAATTTCTCTTGAAATCGCTTTACAAGAATGTCAAGAACAACTGAAAAATGACACAGTTTGCAAAGAAAAGGCGTCAAATGTATTTCGAAAGGAACGTGAACAATATTTTGAAATACAAGATTTGAAAGCTCAACTGCAAGACAAGAACATTGCAATAAGTGAGTTAAAGAAACTCATTGAAAAATGCAAAGGAAAATCTGTGGACACTAAGTTTGATAAACCATCTGTTGTTCGACAACCAAATGCTCAAAGGATTCCAAAACCATCAGTTTTAGGAAAACCGGCTCCTTTTTCAGACTCTCTTGAGAGAAAATATTTTGCAAAGAAAAAGTCGGTTTTAAAAACTAATGAGTCAGAGGGTTTATCAAAACCAGTCACTCCACAGAATTTGCCTCAAACAGCAAAGCAAGCTGTAAGAAACACAAATGTGATTAAACCAGGCATGTATCGAATTGCAAGTAGTACCACACAAACTAGAGCACCACAGTTGAATCAGACTTCTAGGAATACTAATCCTCGCGTATCTACATCTACAGGAGTAGCTCACAAAACTAATGTTAGCAGACCACAGCCTAGGAGCAATCAAATGAAAGATAAGGTCGTGCCAAACACTAGTCATGTGAAGTTTAAGAAGACTGAAGTAGAAGAACACCCTAGGATTTCTAGTATTTCTAATCAAACAAAGTCTGTAACTGCGTGTAATGACAGTTTAAATTCCAGAACTTCGAATGTTAATGCTGTTTGTGCTACTTGTGGAAAATGTGTGTTTAATTCGAATCATGATGCTTGTGTTTCTAAGTTTTTGAAAGACGTGAATGCTAGAACTAAGAAGCCTAATGTAGTGCCTATTAGTACTAGAAAACCCAAAAGTCAAGCGAACAAATCTGTTGCAACACCCCATAAGAAAACAGTTGCATCAGAATCCACTATCACAAATTCAAAGAGTTACTATAGGATGTTGTATAAGAAGACTAATAAGGCGTGGAAATGGTGGATAGCACAACAATGCCCATCAGCATATACATGGGTTCCTAAGACAAAAAGGAAATGGGTACCTAAAGTTAGGAACGAAAGTGTGACTAAGAAAGTTAGTTTTTCCATAGATAATGTATCTAGGATAACTAATGTCTTAAAACTCACAAACACTTTAGGATCCAATTTGTCATGTATTCCATCGTCCTCTAATTCTCTTGCAGATTGTACAACTCATCCTATTCATTGTTGACTCTGGATGCACAAAGCACATGACGGGCAATCTATCTCTGCTGTGCAATTTTGTTGAAAAATACTTGGGTACCGTTCGTTTTGGCAATGATCAATTTGCTCCAATTCTTGGTTATGGAGATTTGGTTCAAGGAAATATCACGATCAAAAGGGTTTACTACGTCGAAGGTCTCAATCACAATCTTTTCTCGGTTGGTCAATTCTGTGATGCGGATTTGGAGGTTGCATTTCGGAAATCTACACAAAGCAGTTCGCACATGACGGACAGTTCCATCTGATGCAACTGTTCGCACAAAGCAGATCCTGCTTTGCACAAAGCACATGACGGACAAAGCAGTTCACACAAAGCACAAAGCTATGACGGACCAAAGCACTGACGTGCAATCTATCTCTCCATCCATTACAAACAAGACTACAACTTGCACAGATCCTGAAATGTGTGTGTTCGCACTCCAACAATAGTATTGATTGAACCAAAAATCATTAAGAACAATGGCTGATTATGCATGGATAGAACAATGCATGGAAGAACTTCATCATATTGACAGATACAAGTCTTGGAACCCATTGACAAACCTTTTGGTCAAGAATGTAATCAAGCTAAAGTGTATGGAAAAACAAAAGGAATGAAGACCAAACTGTAAGTTCGAAACAAAGCACGACTTGTAGCCAAAGGGTTATGCTCAGGAAGAGGAATATTGATTTTGAAGAATCATTGCTCTAGTTTCTCGCTTGAGGCTGTCAGGACTTTTTGACGCATATGCTGCACACAAGTCTTTTTCAATTTATCAGATGGACGTGAAAACGGCATTTCTTAATGGTCCATTAAAGGAGGAGGTTTATGTTGCACAACCAGACGGATTCGTTGATCCTGATCATCCAGACAAAGTTTACCGTCTAAGGAAAGCTCTATATGGATTGAAACAAGCTCCGAGAGCCTGGTATGATGAACTCCTCAAAATCCTGATTTCCAAAGTTTTACTAAGGCTATCATTGACCGAACCCTATTCACGATAAAATACGGGAGGACATTCACTTGTGCAGATTTACGTTGATGAACATTATTTTTGGTTCCACAAACCTAAAATTTTTTTTCAAAACGTTTTGAAAAATTAATGCACGGTAGATTAGAGATTACCTTGATGGGGGAAATGTAACTCTTTTTTAGGACTTCAGATCCACCAATCCCCACAGGTATTTTTATCAATCAGGCCAAATATACTTTAGAGATTCTAAAAAAACATGGTATGGAAAAAGACCAAGACATTGGAACACCAATGGCTTATGAAACCTAAATTAGATGCAGACTTGATTGGTGAATGCCCGTAACTAAACTGACTACCGTAGCAAAAACCGGGTCAACTCATGTATCTGACATCTAGTAGACTAGACATAGTGCAAGCGATGTTATTGTGCAAGATATCAAGCAAGACCGACTGAAAAACACCTCAAAGGATGTTAAAAGGAACTTCGATACCTTCAGAGGTACCATTCACATGGTACTCTGAATCCGAAGGGTTCTGGCTTTGAACTAACAGCTATTTTAGATGCCGATCATGCCGGTTGCGTTGATACTCGCAAAAGCACTTCTGGAGGAACATAGTTCCTAGGTGATAAGCTAGTCAGCTGGATGTCAAAGAAACAAGACTATACTGCAATGTCATCTGCAGAGGCTGAATATGTGGCGTTATCTGCAAGTTGTGCTCAAGTAATGTGTACGAACACAACTTCAAGAATTATGCTCAACTACAACAAAATACCGTTTTATTGCGACTCTCAGTCAGCCATAGCAATATCATGCAACCCCGTGCAGCACTCTCGGAACCAAGCCACAACCATACTCGTGAATCAAATACATCAAGAACGGGTTAAAAACAGGTATATTTGAATTGCACATTTGTCAGAACTGAATACCAATTGGATGACATGTTTACTAAAGCCCTTCCCGAATAAAGGTTTCAGTATCACATCAGACTAAATTTGAATGAGATGTATTGACTCTAGCCGAACCTGGCTGTATCTGACAAATGAATCTGCTTATGCTCATCAAACATCAACATGAATAATATTGTTATTATACAAAAATACAAAAGAAAAAATACAATAAAATAAAATTCAAAAAGAAAATACAAAATCAAAAAATCAAAAAATTTTTCAAAAAATATTCTTCTCGACATGTCTCTTGGGAATCGAAACATTTACGTCCTAGAAATAGTTTGATTAAAATCGACACGGCGTGAAAATGAAGTTCGAACAGGAGTTTCAAATGCTTTCCAAAAACATGTTCATTTCTAATTTTTCTTGATGCTTATGTGCAAATTCAGTAATGTAAACCCAGACCCAGATAAAGGAAAGATTTATCCAAAAAGATAACTTAGTCCAAACAACGAGAAAATCAACTTTTCACGTACTTGAGCTGTACTTAACAACCATCAAAGTTTAAGCTTCAAGTAAAAGTGATAGTGTACGCATAAGTGCGCTTACCTTAAAGTTGGAAAGAGAGTCTTTCTAACCATGTATGTTTTTCAAAATGTTGAACACAATTTTTTCAAGAATTTCTCACTGACGATTAATAATCTTTCAAAATTGTGTGTTCAACACTCCATCTTTCAAGGGGGAGTTTTTCAAAAAACAACATTTAATGAGTTTAGGAATACATATCTCACGACCATACTTAATGTATTCAACCATTCCAAAAAGTCTGCTTAATAACAATAAGATAATAATGACAAATCAATAGAATGATAGTTATAAGAATGAACTAAAGTGATTTCAACCTCAATTTTAATAATCATTTTAACAACTAGGTATCATGTTTTTGTGACTAACCTATGTAAATTTGAGGGGGAGCAATTTAAATGTTCCATTTAATACCTGCTAAGAAAAAGATTTCCCCATGGTAATCAAGACAAATATTAATCACAAAAGATTTGAAAAACTAAGTGCATTAGTATTAAAAATAAGGGAGAAATGTATTTAAAATGTGATCTGAAAATACTAAGTGATCTTATTGAACTCAAAGTGTTAGATACATCATCGAAAAAGGTTTATATGGTTACGGATCTCAACCATACAACTAGAACCTAGGGAACTACCCAAGACCCTCATAGTTAGAAATAGCATCCTTAGTATGATTGGAGATGAATGTGTATATAGGAAGAATGCCGACTAAGATTGAGCTAACACTGGAACAATCACGACAAGGTGTTAGTAATGACGTCTTGGTAAGCATTGAAGGGGTTCAGGAATGAAAAAGAAATGTATCGGGTCAATACATATGCTGTCAGAATCACAATTGATTGCTGAATTGAAGACGAACATCAATGACCTATGATGCAATTCACAACCCTTCCTAGCCATTCGGGTTTCTCTCAAAAAGAAACTTGTCTCATTGTTACTGTAATCCACACGACCTTCTATTACTTCTCACTCGAGTTAGTAATATCTGAATAGGTGGCAGTCTGCTCCATCCTCCGATTATCAAAAACCAAAACGCACTAATCGCGTCTAGAGCCAAGAGTCAACAAATAAATCTCATAGGACACATTCCATGACAACCTTGTTGAACAACATAAGTCACAAAGCTGTTAACAAGAGTCCTACGCATTATCCTTGTGATTCTGCAGAACATTCAAGTGTATACTCTTTAGTAGTCACAAAAGACTGAATGGGAATCCATCCCCGTGTCATCATTAAACAGCACAAACGGTAGGTACTTGCGAGATTCAATATGAATCCAAGATTGTGTCAACTGGATATCGACAATGGTCCAGAAATATGAATTGACGACATAATCAGAAAAAGTAACTATCAGATTCACTCTAACGGTGTTGACATGTTTGATACGTTCCGTCAATGATAACTAGCAAGCATGGCAAATTTAATACATCTAGGATAGAAGACTACGCTTTGAGCTGGAAACCCTGTCAAGTAGATTCTTTAAATCTAGCATGATCACAGGTACAATATTTTATACTGTAAAACGTCCTACTGAACCGAGGTTATTCTAACTAAATCTGTACCATGACAAATCCATATTCAGCCCCCCGCTTTAATGCTATACTGTTTTATTTTAGGATACATAAAGATGGGAGATGTGATGCCTCATTCTACTGAAGTCGATCATTACCACATGCCTCATGCTCAAACTACAAAGAACATCTATAAGCGTACAAGATCAAGAATCACGAAAGCTCAAAAATTAAAGACACAAAGACTTCCGCACAAACTCGATATACAAGATCTTCCATCAAAGATATCAAGTCTATCAGGGAGATTTTAGCAACTCTCAAGATGATGCAAAATTATAGAGCATGTAGGTCAATACCCCCCCAAAATTTAAAAGGAAAATCTCAAGGTGGCAAAACGATCAAGACGGAAGGATAAAGAATTAAAGGATCTCGGACGGAAAAGACGAAGTCTAAAGACAATGACAAAGGCTCAAGATCAAAGATCACAAAGCATGAAAGAACAAGCCTACAACGTAGACAGAGACAAAGATCACAAGAGCTTAACGACAAAAAGCAATCTCATTGATCTCACGAAGGAGTGTCACAATGAACTCACTTCAGGGAGATTGTTAGCCTCAAACTATTGAGTCGAACAAGTGAAAGGTTCGTTCATAATTATATTAGGTCTCGGTCACTAAATTAATATACAAGTAAAAGGCCTAGATCGGGAAAACGCACTTATATGTAATCTAATCGGTCACGTGTGTATCGGGCGAAAGCCCAAGTAAACCTGAGCCTGGCCCGTAGAATTACTAAAGGCATGCAAGCCTTTTAGTCTTAACTATAATACCCCTCTCTAAGGATGGAAAGGGTGTTGGTTCATTTGTAACTTTTCATTTGCAAGTAATCCTTCCATTTTCTCTCATTCTCTCTCTCTAAAATTCTTCTCATCTCCTAATCTTAATTGCTTGTTCTTAATATGAAGTGAATTGATTTATTGGTTTCTGACACTGATGGATATGTTCACTATCGTAGGAGATAAACAAATACATATACGACTCGACGGGGCGTTGATTTGGACAACTCTTATATTGTTCCATACAATCATGCGCTTTTCCTGACTTTTCATGCTCACATAAATGTTGAGTATTGTGGATGGAGTATGTTGATAAAATATTTGTTCAAATACATTTCCAAGGGCACAGACAAGATTGTTGCTAAGATAGTTAGGCCAATTGGCGAGCCTCCAGCTGAGACTGATGTTGCATCCATAAAAAGAGACGAGATACAGAATTTTGTTGATGGAAGGTGTATTTGTCCTCATGAAGCATGCTGGAGAATTCTAAAATATGAGATACATAGTAGGCAACTAGCAGTACAGATACTTTCAGTTCATCTCGAAAATATGCAATCGGTTACCTTCAGAGATCGGCAGCCTCTTACGTTAATCGTTAACAATGAAAGCAAGACAAACACAACACTCACCAGGTGGCTAGAGTATAACAAATTTAATCAAGATGGCCGTCATCTTGCTTACATAGACTTCCCCAAAGTATTCGTGTGGTATCCAGATTCTAAAAGCTGGCATCAACAAAAAAAGAAGACTACATGTTCAATCGGTCGGCTTGCAAATGTCCATCCTGCATTTGGAGAGCTTTTCTACTTACGCATGTTACTCTGTCACCAAACAGGCTGCAGGTTGTTTGAAGACATTCGTACGGTCAATAAAAGACTGTACCCAACTTTCCGTTCGGCGTATGAAGCTTTGGGGTTACTCGGTGACGAAAAAGAATGGCAAACTGCACTAGAAGAGGTGGCTTTCTCAGCAACGAGCCAACAACTAAGGTACCTCTTTGCTCAGATCCTTATTTTTTACAATGTTGCAGATCCTCTTAAGCTATGGAAATCATATTGGAGAAGAATGTCGGACGATATTCCAAGAACTATGTTGGATTCACTCCATATTGAAGATCTCTACATGAATGACCCCGAATTAGAAGGTGGCGTGCTGTGCGAATTGGAAGTAATCCTTAACACTTTTTCCAAAATAGTATCAGATTATAGCCTCCCTCCACTTAAAAAAAAACACCGCGACACATTGAGGAATAGAGAATTAATGGAAGAAAAGAGCTACAACAGAGTTGAGTTAGCAAAAGAGCTAGCTGTTTTGCTTCCTAAACTAAACACAAAACAGAGAAACATATATGACATGGTTCTTGGTGCAGCTACAGCAAACCAATAAGAAATGATATTCGTATACGGACATGGAGGAACCGGAAAAACCTTTCTTTGGAAAACACTCATAAACACTATGCGGTCACAAGGTAAAATTGTTTTAGCCATAGCATCTTCAGGTATAGCTTCCTTACTTCTTCCGACTGGCTATACGACCCACTCAAGGTTTAAACTCCCACTAGAATTGACTGATGAGTCTTTATGTAACATTAAGAAGAATACACATGCGGCGTCGCTTAATATGGGATGAATCCCCTATGAATGACAGAAGGTGTTTCGAAGCGTTGGACTGGACACTAAGGGATATACTAGATGTTCTAGACAAATTGTTTAGAGGTAAAACAATCGTTCTTGGAGGTGATTTTCGCCAAACACTTCCTGTCAAAAAGGGGGCATCAAAGTCGGAGATAGTAGGCGCATCCATATCTGAATCAGAACTATGGCCCCATATTAAAATTTGCAGGTTGAGAGAGAATATGCGTCTTTTGCAGCCTGGCCTGACCAAAGATGAGAGAAGAAGAGCCACCAATTTTGCCACATGGTTATTGGAAATAGGTGATGGTAAAGTTGGGATAGTTAAAGATAATAGTGAAGGTGACTCTTCCTAGATTACTATCCCTGAAGAATACTGTTTACCTGACAACGACAACGGCTTACGAAACCTTATAGGGTTTATTTATGATGAGCAAACACTATAGCAACCAAGATGATCTGCAACAAAAGGCAATAGTATTTCCAAAAAATACTACTACTGATGAAATCAACGCGACTGGTTTTGGAAATATTACATGGTCAGAGCGTCATTTATACAAGTTCAAATGAAGCAATCCATGTTGGAAGTGACCGAGGAGAAGTTGAATTGCTATATCCACATGAATATTTAAACACACTTCAGTTTTCTAGATTTCCTCCACATCAATTGGAGTTAAAAGTAGGGGCGCCTATAATGCTCTTAAGAAATATGAATCTTCAAGGAAGAATGTGTAACGGGACATGGATGATCATAAAGAAATTATGGTTTAGGCTAATTAAAGCACAAGTAATTACTGGAAATGGAGTTGGCGAAAGAGTTTACATACCAAGAATTGTATTGACAACGAAAGAACCGCACATGTCATTCACGTTTAAAAGGAAACAATTTCCGGTTAAAGTTTGCTATGCAATGACGATTAATAAAAGTCAGGGGCAATCCCTCAACAAAATCGGAGTCTACTTACTTGAACCAGTGTTTAGTCACGGCCAGCTATATGTTGCATTCTCGAGAGCTACATCTCCAGAAGGTTTAAAAGTGCTAATGTGTCAACAAGAAGATAAACCACCCAACACAACCAAAAACATAGATTACCATCACTTCTTATAAAAAATAAATTAGTATAATGCATGTTCCAACTATTTAGTATAAACTAATATATACCACATATTAGGTCCAACACTATAGAAGTATATACACTTAAAACAGTAGTTTACTCCCACAAACTTGCCACTCCATGTATGTATCTGTTATTTTGATAATACATAAATTGGTTTGCATTGGTTACCGGTATCTAATTTACAATAACTTTTTGGTTGCAAATAACATGACAGCGAACCGTGTCTCTGATCTAAAACCCGGTGTGAAAAACAAAATCTTAGAGGCAAAGGTATATAGAAAATGGATCAACCGGAATCCACTAAAGACAACCCCCACTGACTACTGTTGTATACTCATAGATAGAGAGGTATGTCGTGCACTATATATTTGGAACCCCTTATTTAGTTCACAAGACTGACCTCGAATCCATTTTACACAGCAGAGCAACGAAATACAAGCAACTATGGGCATCGGTGATATCCCTTATTTTGAATCGTTGCTCAAAGAAGGGTAAACATATAGAATAACATGTTTCGTATGTATAGCAACAATCAAATATCAACAAACACTTGATACCAAAACAACTTTAAAATTTAGAAGGTTCACACATTTTGAGAGCATTCCAGCCGAGTCGTTTCCCAAACACTACTTCAACTTCGTTTCCTACAATCAGCTGGATGCTAAAGTTTACAGAAAAGGCAGCCATGAAAAACAAAACCAGCCAACACTTACATGTAACGAAATACTACTCATTCCTTATTAATCTTGCTTTAACAAATCCATACACCTGACCACTCTCAATATGCTTAAACATATACAGACTACATAAGATGCTTGACGAGAGTAGGGAACATACAAGATGTTGGAAGCCCAAACAAAACTCAATCTAAAATCAGGCGGCTAGACCTTGAGAATCTAAAGTACATTTCCCTTTATCAGCACATAAATTGGACAACTACATAAAACGTCCCATGTGCCACACCCTTTAACATTTCCATTCATTTTCTTTTATTTTTTGTTTTTATTTTTAAAATCCTACAGCGGTGACGTGGTGGAGCTTACACTGTGGGACAACATGGCTACAGATTTTAGCCCAGAAGAATTTGAAAAAATGGAACAACCTGTTGTCTTTGCTGTTAGTTCCTGTAAGGCAACCATATATGGAGGTACATATCAGTTGCTGATAATGGTTTTACATTATATACGTCTCTGGAATAGACACAGTTAAATATCGCTCTTACAAAACACTGGAGGTATACAACTATCAGGAACTCCTACGACTCACTATTATTTTAACCCAGACATACCTGGCTTGGAGGAACTTCGTGACCAGTAAGTGATAATTTTAGACAGTCTTACAATGCCCACACATACATGTTTATTACATATACTAACCTCCTATCTATAACAATGAATAGGTACAGACAACGACTGAATTTAAACCCACCATTGCAAATATCCAAAGAGAAATGTTCAGATATAAATGCAGAGCAAAATAGAAATAGATTTCCACTCAGTACATTACTACAACAGAATCCAGATGGATATAGAGTAAGATACAAAACCTGAATGGTTACATATTTTGTTATCCTTAGGTAAATTTTAATCAACAATTGTAAAAAAATGCTAAATAAAACAACACTCAATAATCCACAGTCAGTTAGATTCACGTCCAAGGCTACAATAACCAACGTGAACACATCTAGAGATTAGTACTATCAGTCGTGCAACGATTGTTTAATGAAAGTGACAGACGGAAATGGTGAAGCATACTGTGTTAACCACGGGCGACAAAAACCTTCATACATGTTTGTATGTAGAAACATAGCTTAAGTGAAACATCTGCATTTACATACAACTTATAGTAATGAAATGACATGTACAATTTCAAGGCTTTCCTCACAGATATGTCAGCAACAGCTTTGGTAACCTTCTTCACTCCAAATGCAGACGTTTTGACAGGAAGCAGTTACACTCAGTTAGTGAAAAAGTACGGGGTACCTGACCCGCTGATTTTCTAGATGAAATACTTTCCTTAAACGGGCGTACACACATTTTCCAAATTCACTACAACCCCTTATGTGTAAAAGGGAGAGTGGACTTCTACTTTGACGACATTCTGGATAAACCACTACAGATTGTTAGGCCATCCTAGATTGAGGAAATACCAACAGGTATAAATAATTGTATCTTTCACAGGCTAAAACCATAGGTTAGAGTACACTAACAATTAATGTATACTACAGATCTATTGCCAGTTAGGACGCATAAACCATTACAGATTGCTGGGCCATTCCTGATTGAGGAAATACCAACAGGTATAAACAATTGTATCTTTCACAGGCTAAAACCATAGGTTAGAGTACACTAACGATTAATGTATACTACAAATCCATTACCAGTTGGGACGCCAACACTACTACCAGGCATAAGTGGTTCAACACAGACAATAACAGGTAGTCGTCTTATATACTTTCTATATTAATACCATATATATTATATCAAACAGATACGCAACATTTTACGCAATTACAGTTACCCTACTGCCAACAACACCAGAAACACCAGGAACATATCCTCGGGCAACAGGTAACAAACAAAACCGTATATGCTATTTCTATACATTTCAGTGAACATTAATCCATAAGTGTGAACTTACATTTTACAACTGCTATCAACACATACCAGCATCAATCGGAGCAACAACAGGCACAACTGAAGGTCAGCCTTCTGACACACCAAACGCCGTAGCTGAAACAACAACCAAGAACACAAAGAGAACATTATTTGGATAAGAATCACCAGGAGAAAGTAAGAAGAAGAAGGAATGAAACAAAATCGAAATCAGGTTATCAGTAGCGAAACAACGATAGCAAGGAAACCACCCTATTTTGTATCAACCACCGCTGTTACTAAATATAATAAGTAAATGCCAAAACCAAAGACTTATGTAACGGTCCTGTAGTCCCTTATGTTTATCAACAAAAAGGGTATCTTATAGTAGGTTAAACTTACTTTATAACACTTTAGGTGACTTAATAGTCACAAGTTCTGTTTAGATGTAGGAACATTACATGTGTTAACAACCTTATTGTATGACGCTGTAAGTGACTTCGTTGTCACCAATTCTGTTTGAATATAGGAACATTATCATACGTTGCAGTTTCCAATCGGTATATTGTACAAGTATTTGATTTAACCATCTCAAAAATAAAATTGGGAATCACCAAAATACTAATTGTAACAAATCGACAACACAAGTTGTTAACAAACATCTTATTATATATTACACAGACCCACACGAGTACACAAATGACACTTTACAATTACTACTCTAAAGGGATTTTAAAAACACCATAAAACAAAAGATACACCATACATGACCACATTTATTGATACAAACTACATATGTTACAACCCACAGACAACATACTCCAGTAACCGATTTCAGAAAGGCACATTACGGAGAAGTTTTTGAACAAACAACTCTTTTTCAATGGCTCGCAGCTCCATTTGCCTCTCCATCTCTTGCAGTTGTTCCATCAGAGCATCATCCTTCAGCTGAGTCTCTCTAAGAATCTCAGCAGCCTTTGCAAGAGCAATCATACTACTCACTTCTTCTAACTCCTCAACCAAAACGATCCTGTTTTCGCAAGCAACATTAATCTCCCCACATAGCCAGTAAATTTGACGAGCAAACATTCAAATGCAAACAAATAGTTCCAGATATCCACACACAAACACTTGCACATATTCTGCATATACCCCATCCTGTATTTTCATACCTCACTAGCATTTGAATATATCCACTATTACCAAAAAATCCTTACAACCTACAAATTTTCAAAATAACAAAGAAAGTACAAGAAGTAAATCTACAAACTATAAAATAAACATCCAGATTTAATTCAATATGATACAAAACACCAGTAGTGTTACAGCATACAGTACACAGTTAATCATACAATACTTAAACAGAGATATACAACAACATAACTACTCATAAAATGAAACGACAAACATACACCCAAGAGCATAATTATTCAACACATACTAAATCTACAAGATTCAAACCACTACAGCAACATCCTTAATACGATACAACACCCTTAAGCTTCTCAATGAACAACTCCTTTTTACGCGCGTTCAATTTCATTTCCCTCTGTAAAATCCGCAATTTCTCAACCGTTTCCTTATCCTTTGCCTGTATCTCCCTCGTAAACTCTGTAGTTTTTGCAGGCACAGGCCGCACACCGAGACTATCAAGCTCTTCTAGAAACCTATCCTTCTCTGTAACCACATTATTAAGTTTTAAAGCCACCCTGTTTATTTCACGCACAATCATGCAATCTTCACCCAAAGACCTACGACAGTAAAGAATAAACATAGGTTCCCAATGAGTAGAATTCATTATCGACCATAACTCCTCGTGGATCTCTAACCACACCATTCTTCGCACTCTTACTAAAAAAGAATATACAACCCACACTATAAAAAACAAAGAAAAAAGACCCTTTAAATAGATACACCAAGTCAAATAGTAAAATAACTAGCTGACAATAGTCCAAATATTATAACAAAAAAGAAAGTAGCAACATCTATCGACATACTATTCATGTTCTTGCTAAATGTTCCTGTATACTACTCCAATAAAATGACAACATACTCCATTAGCTGTTAGCTATTCCAAATCAAGCCTAATGTAAATAGTCCAAAAAGAGCTCACATGCAATCCCACAATGGATGACAAAAAAGAGAGCTGCAACATCTATCACCATACTATTCCTGTTTCAACTAAATGTTTCTATATACTATTTGAATATAAAGATAGCATATATACCGATAATACACACCACAATTGAGAAAAATACATTCCAAAAAAAGTTCACATGCAAGGCCACGATGAATGAGACAAAGATTGCTGCAACACTTATCACGACACTGTTCCTCTTTTGGTTACATGTTCACACTATTCATATACAACAACAACATATTCCATTAGCTGTTACCTCATAAAAATGACAAATAAATGCTTACCAATAATATCTCCAGTAGTCAATTCAAAATTGATTTTTGCAAATATAGAAATAAACAACATAGCATATTTCAAAATATGGTTCAACGACTATGGTTGAAGATAATATGGTTCAGAATATTGATTGTTTTTCAACTAACTTTGTAATACCATTTAACATATATCTGTTTAGCGCTATAGGAAACCACACTTACCAGCAAATACATAATTTTAAACACAAGAACATAGAAAAGAATTTTGTACCTGAATTGTGAAGAACATAAAATACAATAATCCGCTACATAAATCGAAACCTCAGTAATTCCAAAACAGCGTCTCACGAAGCACCCTATTCACAAAAAGAGCAAAATACCGGTACTTATCCACAAACTTCCAAAGGTACACAATCATCATGTCGAATCAATTACGTCGTCCACCATCGGTCTTTTCCAGCTCTTCACACATTCGTAACCATTCCATTGTCCTCCTCTTTTCGTAAATACAAATACACTCCTTATACAAGCACCTATTCTTAAATAAACACAAAAAAAGAAACAAAACTCAAAACCACAATCAACTCTAAAAAACAAATAAACATACCACGTATCGCAAATATACCACTCAACACCACACGTCAAACACAACATATACCAGAAGCTGCCACTACTAAAAGAAAAGCTGCTAACTTACACATTGCAATAACATGTGTCCACATAAACTTTTAGCAAGTCTAAATCAAGAATAGTAGACACCACATGTTTTTTGAAAATTCATTACTGTTTTGCTTTTTCCACCTGCATAGATCACCACAAACACATAAATTCCCATGAATAAGATATTAGTATCTTCTATGTATACTTATAAATGAACACCTCTAATCGACAATACATGAAGATATTAATTACAAACCACATTATCAATTGATACAACATAGCCAACACTTAGTTACACCGCGTTTATGCGCTTCGTGTATGCACAAGACAGCTTACACCAGTCGCAAAATTTAACATGTATCATATTAATTGCACAGAACAGGTACAAAATATTCCTAAACAAAAGAAGTTTACACAAACAATAACATTAAAACATCTTATTATATCATATAATCGACCCAACAGGTGCATGAAACACTCTTTTCTAAATATCTTACAAAACTCAAAAACTAGCAACACACCGACATTAGAGATAGACTCAATCTAAGCATATAAACACCATAACCTATTTATTTAACACAATACAGACACCTTACAAACCACACACAACATCTTCTATTTCCACACTCTAATAAGGTACATTTCCCATAAGCTTCTGAATGAATAGATCCTTTTCAAAAGCCCTGGATTCCATTTGACTCTCCACCTCACGTAACTGTGCCACCTAAACATTATCCTTTCTTAGAGTATCAGTTACAAATTCAGCAGCCTTTCCGACAACAACAATTCCCCTAATACTCCTAAGCTCATCTACAAAATTCCTCCTCTTCTCACAAACAATTAATATCTCCTCACGCAACCTATTAAGTTTCATTGCAATCCTTCTATCTTCATCTGCAACCTCTTGACAGAAATAGGCTAAAACATCAGTCCAGTCTGACAAGTCCACTTTGTAGCGGAGCTCTGTGATCAACGGTCGCCTACCCACAGTTCACTCTTTTAGTCTCTACAAATTCTAATAATCACCTATGTGAAAATGTTACCACTACCAACTCCTTAAATAGCCACAAGCATCCATAAATCTACCCCTCTCATCATTACAAAACAATAACTGCATGTGACTAGCCTA
>BQNB010006417.1:0-60005 GCA_026074375.1 Tanacetum coccineum | reverse complement strand
ATCCAATCATTCGTCATCCAACCTAATAACGACTCATATTCAACAGACTTGTAAAAGGTTTTGTCATACATTCCATTAAGAGAGGCAACATGGATCTGTTCGTTTTGGTCTTTGCGGTTTATGAAACGATTAGCTAAGGCTTGAATTTTTTGTGGCCTATTTGGTAACATCGCCATAGCTCTTTTGATTGTTTTTGATGGCAATGGCTCTTCAATCTACATTAACAAACCATTTTATGATACTATCAATTAGTTGCAGGTACTATATATATTAACTTATATAGATATGAAGGTGACAATGTCCAGTCAATGGTGCTTGTGATGGCACAGGTTCATTAATCTACATAAAAAAAACCATTTACTCATATCAATTAGTTATGATTATAGATAGGAATAGTGTGGTTGCAAAACTTCAATGATTGCATATCTATAAACAAATCTGATGTAGTTTTAAGGAAAACGACTCCATGTACTTTAACCTACGTAATCCACATGTGTATATAGAGTATAATGATTGAGTGTTTACCGGTGTATGGCGAACACGCGCACATGCATTTTGATATCTCGATGGCCCATCACTATTACTGCAACCAACCTTATCTTTAAGTCTCCAAAGCTTAGAAAAACATGTTGAGTTGCTCTTTTTACTTAGCTTGGGAGGTTGTTTTCTCCACATACAGAATGGTCCCATACTCCTTAGACACACCTCGTGTCCCGAAAACTTTCCATTTTCTGCCTTTAATCCTTTCCTTTTTCCACCATTGCCTTTCAAAGACGATCCTTCTACTGCCGACCTAACAGGCTTCTTTAGGAAAACAAACGCATCTCGACCATCACTATTACTGCAACCAACCTTATCTTTAAGTCTCCAAAGCTTAGGAAAACATGTTGAGTTGCTCTTTTTACTTAACTTGGGAGGTTGTTTTTTCCGCGTACAGTATGGTCCCATAGCAACGCTTTCTATTCTGTCGTATGCTGACGTGGAAGACAATGCTACTTGATCTGATTCAACGAAAACTTTATTTACTTGAGGATTAATAGGTAGTAGTTGTTTTCGTTCTTCATGAGATAATAAATTTTGATCGAATAACGGAAATATTGGATGGATATCTTTGTTTTTCAATGCTTTGTCCGCTGGAATAGGTGTATTGTTTTCATCTAGATACATAAATGTAAATTCTTCGTCGTTTTCATGGTTGAAGTACTCTTCGTTGTCTTCACAATCTAAATATTCTTCTTCGTCGACCTCGTCATCAGGCTCTAGCAATGAGTTAATGTTATCTGTTGTATTTAATCCCATAATCATGGGTATATATAATATATTTTGATCGAATAACGGAAATATTATATCTTCGTGGTTGAAGTACTCTTTGTTGTCTTCACAATCAAAATATTCTTCTTCTTCGTCGTCATCAGGCTCGTGTCTAATGGGTGGAACTAATCCCCCTATTTATAGTGAGAGATTTAGATAAAAAAAAGGGTGAATCAAGGTAAAGATTACATAATCTAATCTCCCAAGCCAAATATGGTAATAAATTAATTATATAAGTAAACAAATCAACACAAATTATATTAGGAGGAGAGTTTAAATTGGATACAAAATATTGCTATTGTTTAATTAAGGATCAACCTCAATATCGAATCTAAAAAGAAATCACTGGCTAAAAATTAAAACATTTAATTATTTCACATATTCTTTTAAAGCTTAAATACTTTTAAAAATGTTAATCGTTAAACGAAAAAAAATAACCATCACGACGACATTTAAAATTAACTTTCCTATAGATATCGACTTTGATTAGTACTATCGATAATTTTTTTTTTTCATTTTTGTCACTTTTTTTTGTTTTTCACGTTCTTTTTTCGTTGTTGAAACTTGCCTAAAAATATCATATGTGATAACACGCTAATTTATATATTCGTATAAAATCACATTTAAGTTCAATATATGATACTTGTCCACCAACATAACCCGCCATGGTGGATTTTAAATGAGACTGACATAGGGTTACCACATGTAATTATAACCCCATAACATTACCAAACTAAACCCCCTCCCCCCCATTCTTTAAAAACCAAGAAAAAAATTAAGTAAACACGAAAATACACTATGTTTCTACCGTATTGTGCAACCTTCATTAGTAGGCCTGAGCTTTCTGTTACGCACATACAAATCAAAACTAATCTTCTCCATGATTAATCAGGTAAGAACACCTCAAGGATTGCATGTTGTGAGAGGGATCCTGAAGAAGGGGAACTATCGCTGTAATAAAAGAGAACTATAAGTCAAAGAGTCTGAGTGTATAGAGGGCCCTAGCTTAAGTTAGTTGTATGTATATGTGAATGGACAATAATTTCCCATGATTTAGAACTAGTTTAACTTAATGATGGAAAATCGGTTAAAAGGACCACTCAACCAAATTTGACCCAACTCAGTAGCAAGGTGAAATTAAATACATTTTAGAGATCAAAAGTGCAATTTCGTGTAACCCACAAAGACAAACATGTACTAAACTCTAGTAAACCAAGAAGAAAATTGTTTTACAAGTCGTTATTCTATCTCATTATTTGAGTATAATAAAATTAAGATGCATCAAGAAAATGGTTAAAGAAGCGCCGTTAAAGATGGAAAAAAATCCTTATATATGATTGTGGAGCACGAAATTATTTGTTACGACATAAAAATAATTACAAAGAAAAAATAAAAAAGAATTGTAAAATCTAAACAAAACAAATAAACATGAGTTACAAGAGAAAAAAATGTCCAATAATGTGACATAAACAACTATTTCCAACTTATTTACCGAAAAGGGTTAATATACATTCTTTTCCGAGTGTCAATGGCAAACCAAGTTGTTTGTGCAACATTTCAATAATATTATCACCACACCCACTAACGTTTTTTTAGTTATAAAAACACATTCATGTTTTTGCTAATGAACAATGTGGTATAAACGGAACCTAATTTCTGATTTGTTAAGTTTCAATCCAACACAATGTTTGTATGCATGAACCGTTCATAATTTCACATCTTCTAAAACAAAGATTTATGGGGCCTTTAAGTATCTTTTCGTTATCTTCATATTAATAATCATAATAAGCAACAAAATAGTATATGTCGTAAACTATTAAAATGCGTTAACATATTCTCTTTGAAAACGCATAAGAATACGTTGATATTGGGGGGACGCATAGTATGCTTATTTATTACGTTAAATAATAGTCCATAAATTTTTCATTATTGGGGCACACGTTCGTTCTATGTAGGGATCGCAATGAGTTGGATTAAGGATTGCATTTATCCTTGTCCCTAAACCCATACTCAAAGTCTTTTTAAATCCGCCACAATCCACAGTTTGAGGGTTTAATTAGAGCGCTCTATTGGTGCGCGATGCTTCTCCAAACCAGCCCCGTGCTAATCGGGATTTAATCGGGGTGTTTTATTTGGGAGCGATTCTCGACCAAAGCCGCATCATTTCACATATATTATTATTTTCACAACTTTAGCAATAGCCTATTAATAATCAAAAGTAAACCTGCAAAATACAATCCTCTTATTATTACATTTCTAACATCTTTCTAAACACATTCAAGTTTTGCCAATGAATCAATGTGGGATAAGAAAAAACCTACTTTTATTTGGTTAAGTTCATATCCGAACACCTTGTTTGTATACAAGAAATGTTCATATTTTTACGTCTCTAAACTATGGGTATTGTGGGGGCTTTAAGTATCTTTTCATTTTTTTAACGGTAAGTTAGTAGTTAGTGATTCGAGCCCACGGTGACATACAATTAGGCAGTATGCAAGGCTCGAATGTTCGCCTTAGGGGATAAACCTCACTCCTGCTTCTATTTATTTCCGGCCCCTGAAGGTCCATGGTGAGACTCGAACCAGAGATCTCACCAAAGATACCACCTCAAGGTTACCTTTGGTGGCCAACTGAGCTAGCCCATTATTAATCGTAATAAGCATAAAATACTAGTTTGTGCTTAATATGATTAATTAAGGGTGATCATGGTTCGAAAACCAAGCCAGACCGAGAGCAAGGAAGGACCTGACCAGTTATGAGCCGGCAAGATGCAATAAACTTTTATTAGCCCACAGTTTTTATTATTATTATTTTTACCTCATTTTTCATTTTTTTAACACTTTATAATACCATGATATAGAGAAAATTTCTTTTTATAAAATTTAAGTATAAATTTGAACTAAGACTAAAATTATTGATATCGACCATACTTCAAAAATCATTGATATAAGTTTAATTTTCGAAGAGAGCACGTATTATTAGTCTGGTTAGAAGCTTATGAGAGAGAAAAGCCACAAACTACACTTATGAGCTCTTAAGATTTCCAACTAATCCTTGTTTAGCATCTAACTCATAATTAACTCTATCATTTCTCATTCTTCACAAATTTAAAATCATTAATAAAAAGATCCGCGAATGCTTAGTCTAAAAGTTAAGGGACAAGCTAAGAGCACAAGGTATGGTAACATCATTAACACCGCCACATCAGCGCCACATCATCTTTAACACCATAACACCAACACCCAAAAAACCCAAGTAATCATAACACCATTAACACCACTTTTTAGGACCCACCAATATTTATTTTTTCCCAATTTTTAAAATAAACTATTTTCAATTATTAAATTAAAATAATTTTTTTTACTTATAAAAGCCACAAGTCAAAAAGAAATAAAAGAAAAACCACAAGGACTAAATTGCAAAAAATGTGTCTTCTTCTTCCTTTATCCATTCCACACAGCCACACAAAAGCACACACTAAAACACACAGTCAACACACACAAGCAACACACAGTCAACACACACACCCCACAAAACTATAAAAACGCAAAAAAAAGAAAAAATAAAGAAAAGAGGTTGCAACGCGCGTTGGTGGCTTGACGCCGTGCTCAACGCCGTTGGCCAACGCAGAGGTGGGGTTTGGTAACGCCACCAACGGCGGAGCCACGTAGGCTCAACGCCGAGCACGGCGTTACCATACCCCGTGCTCTAAGTTTACTGTAATTAGATATCTAATGTTCTGTTCATGTTTAGATCAAAACTAATTAATTCTCAGATGTACAAAACATATAGTCAATTTCTTTATCATGAGTTAACATCATGATGCATCATATAATACTTAAGGTGCAGATAAAAGATAGTAAAAAAATCCTCGATAAATCGGTCTCGATCCGGTCGGAGTTTGACCCGATGTTCACCTCTAGCAAGCACCACACTTAACCAAATAAAACACATATAAAAAAAACATATAGGGCGTTTGGTGGCGAGTGGTCTAATGTTGAAAGAAGTGTAAAAAGTAAGAAAAGTAGGGTTGCAATAAGGTAAGTAAGTTAACGTAGAGGGGTTGAATTGAAAGTTTTACACCTTTAATTAGGGGTAATGTGTTGTCGGTGTAAGTTTTCCTATATCATTATTATTCTCTTTATAAATTTTATGTAATTTATTATTATATGATTTGAAAATATTTTAGGCTTGTGTTTATGTTCTGGTTAGGATACGTGAGGTAGTTTGTGGTATAAATATTATGACAATTTATAAAAAATAAAAAAAAACAAAAGGATTTTGAAAATGATAAAATTATTTGATTGGAAATATAACATTTGGTTGGTTGGTTGTTACAGAGAGATTTGCATATAATAAAAATGGCAAGCACGGCATGTTTTATGATCATTAGCAAAAATGACATTCCTAAATACGAGGCCGAAGTTGGGACTGCCCCTGAGGTATGTTAGTTACTAGAACTGTGTTTCGTTTATCGATTTTAGTCGTATAACTTAGCTCTAAGATTCCCAAACAATTCCACAGTTCCAGTAGGCGGCTGAATACGTTTGTTAGCTTCTTCCACGATTTTATTAACAATCAGAACTCTCTAATCCTTTTAAGAGGTCTAGTTTTATCTTTCCGCTAATATCCTCAAGTGGAAATCTATCCAACCCACGACTACAGTGCCTCTACTGCACTAAGAAGGGCAGGCTTGACATGTGACAGGAATGCTTTGACATCAGGACCAACAAATTTCTGTAATGCGCCAATAAGCTTGGCATTTCTAGTAGCTAGGGGGGGGGCGGCATTATGATTAGGTAAACCGTATTCTTTGCAGAAATCAGTTAAAAACTTCAGTTCTAGATGTGCAACACCAAAGTCGTCATTCGCAGATACCATCCACAGCAGTCACTCACTAAAGTTGTCATCTGCAGATGCCATCCACAACAAATTTCCAATTCCCTTGCAACTTTCCTCACTTAAACAGACTGTTTCACCTTTAAACTAATAAGTTTCAGTTTAACATATTTAATAATCAATCGAGTAATAGTCTCGACATTCCCGCTTTCTTTATCAAACAGTCTTTTATTCCTCTCATTCCTCAAGATGCTAATTATAGCATTGTCATTGTTTAGCTTTACCAATGCATCAATAATTCCTTTCCAATCATTAGGCAAAGTACTACTTCCGACCTTTTTCTCTTCCCTTTCAACGAAGTCCATATTTAATAGAATAGTTAAAGCGGGCCAAAAAAATGTCGGTGAGAATCAAGGGCATGTTTGCATAAGAGGGGCATCCACAACAAATTTATGATTCCCTTGCAACTTTCCTCACTTGAACAGACTATTAATTAAAGTAATCACTATTGTCTTATCTTTTATCAAGAGTAGTTAGACGAGATTACTCTGGGTAATTGCTCATAGTTTCAAGTTTATGCTTGTTCTAATGGATTGATAGTATATCAGATAGGTTTATACACATAACCCAACAACTTATCATCTTTATGTTTTCCTATTTTTTCGCATAACAAGTTTCTAAAGCACTCCTATTGCTAACCCACTTGTACCTTACAATGACATTCTAGAAAGAAGAAACTACACATCAGCATCAATTTATCCTACATGCCACTTTGGATATAGTTCAGGATCTTGCATGGACAACAAGTGCTATGTAAGACTCATAATCACTCTCATCGACACTCACAATACAGGGAAAGATTATTTTTATTTATCTCATCTTCTGTGGTTATGTACTTATGGTTAAATTTTCTGGTTTTAGGTTTTTGAAAGTGATCGACAGGTTCAACGATTTGGTAGTGTCAGTATATGTGACAGCTGGTCATATCCTTCTTTTAGTAATTTTTTGTTAGTTAGTCTAACATTGCGTTACACGAACAACACGCTACTTTCAATATGGAATGAGTTTTCAGCTTGTTTCAATGCCAGTTAGCTACAAAAGTTTCATAGTTGGTATAATCAGTAAATTTGTATTGGCATCTTTTCATTTATTTTCCCTAACTCAAGCTGTACATACGCGATTGATGCTGCTTCATGACTCTCGTAATGATGATGGAATCAAGAGCTTTTTCCAGGAGGTCCACGAGCTCTACATAAAGGCAAGTTTTTGTGACTTATTGACTGTTTTTGTGATTGTGAGTGCTCTCCTAAAGCGCATATCTGTTCCTATTTGGCAACCCAATGTTTTAATTTGTTTCGCCTTACCAAATGTTTTAATCTTACTTTCAACTTTTTACAGATCCTTCTAAATCCTCTCTACCTGCCAGGATCTCGTGTTACATCTTCACATTTTGATACAAAGGTCCGAGCCCTTTCTAGAAGGTACCTATAAGGCTGTCATCTAAAATCCTAGTGTAAACTTCAATTTCCATCCATTCTATTATAATCACAACCCTGTGTCAACTTTGGGTTTCTATTGTTAGTGACTATTGAATTCACAGGGTAGTGTAGAAGTGAGTGATGTTAGCTGATTATACAAATGGCAACTCATAATATAGTGTTGAAACTCTTGTATCTTATATCATGTAATGCCTTGACTTCATGATGATTACTATTTTCATGTTTACCAAGTATGACAATGGAATATATGCTATCGTGTTAAGATTAGGATATAACTTATTGTTCAAAAGTCGTAACTCTTATTATATGTAGTTTTGTACATTTTATTGTGAGTTTAAACGAATGGAGAAGCAACAAGATTCGGGTGAAGAAAGAGTCCTTTAATCGGGTAATTTTTAAGTTTGTTTCCGCTTACAGTATTACAACCGTCAATAGAACACCATTCCCATTTATTCTTGTGATTTTTGACTCTTCTCCACACCACCATTGCTGAATCAATATCCTTGTATAAACACACTCCCCCTTCTATTCCAGCACACTTGGTACTACTACCAGCAAAACTTTTCGCCAATTCAAGTGGCATTCTCTCTATCAAAATCCATTCGTCACCATCTCCTAGTTCCCAAACCAACACATTCCCATCATGTGTCCCGCCAACAACTGCCACCTTTCCATCACATGGGACTAGGGTAGCGAATTCGAGTGTGTCACCCATTGGCACACCGAGTTCCTTCTATTTGTCCCTGTCCATTTCATAGCCCATTCATGCTATTTAAAACAAGTTTCAAACACAAATATGCATAAAGAAAACCAACCACATGGGACATAAATTGAGAATTAAGATATTACTTATGAACAACATGATGCAGAACGAGCTCCTTCTGCGGGTCTGTTAACAAGAACCATACAAGCTGGATTTTGTGTAGGCTGAGCTCTAGGCAGGCTCTTGCCTATTTCAGACAAAACAATGGTCTCAGATACGATAATTACAAGAACACAAGAATTTGAAAAAAGCTGAATTCTAGAAATATATTAATTTAGCTACGACAACCCATTAGACATGTATTTGTACCTATTTCATGAAACACGCCATTGACATTCGCAGCAGTTTTGGCAGATGTCGCCATGAAGAAAAGACCATTCTCCTCGGCATATATGTGTCAAAGGAACTTGATCAATGTCCGTTGTCTTTGATCCTGTTTATAGGAAATCGCATTTGCACATAATATAAAGTGATCTAAACCAACCAATAATCTTGCAGAAAAAGTTGTAATCAACAACCTATATTAACAGAATACATTAATCCATCTCATATAAATCTGAACCAAAATCCAAATCCACAAATCAATCCAACTAAACATAATTCTGAATCCAACAAAGAAACTGATTCAGCTTTTCCAAAAAAAAAGAAACAAACAAACTCGTTCAAAAAACATAATAATTCTAAACGACTGAACATTAAACAAAGATCAACCGCGCCACAAGGTAAACCATGCCCCAATGACAGCGTCCAGTTCTTTATTCTCTAACCGCCGCTCCTCACCCCAAGGGATCTACATGTAATTCAATTATCTTAATGTTAGGTTCTTAGGAGATGTGAAAGACCATAACAGCTATGAACTACCAAAATTTTCTAGCAAATTTTATTGTTGGGGTCATGCATTTGGGTTCACGCTTTCGTTACGGTTTACTATGATTTATTCAATGGTATTTAATGTATACACAATCGATACTGATGGTGCAAAAATTGAATTACACATAATCACATGACACGACATTGCGGTCCAATCTTGACGCAGTTTTTGTAGCTTGTCCAATTACATCATTGCTGCTCATAAGCACAACATGCAGATTCTAATGTCCTATATGATAAACATCCCCTTAATAGAATGTAAGGGACCATAATAAAAAGCTAGATGCAACCATTTGGGCCCGATAATCCAAATCTGATTAGCATCAATGAATAACATAAAAATTTCATCTTTTAAAAGACAAGGACTATTAAATACATTTGGCACCTACCACATCCATAACCAATTTGGAAAAGATGACAACAAGGAACCAAAATTGAAGTTTTTTTTCCTTTGTTTTTTAGTCACTGTCTTACTCTTATTAGTGATGCACAACACTTTACAAGTTGGAAAGGTCACAAAGATGCGGTATTCACATCTTAACATTGACATTATTTTCTAAGACCATGTTTTATCGTGTAATTTTGCCAACCGAAATGTGTCCCCATTTGTCACTTCTTTCTAAATTAGATAAAATATGAACAAAATAATAGCCCAGAAAATACTCGAACGGTCGTTTCAGAAGAAGGGATCCCCTAACTCCAATCTAGCCACAATGTCACATATGTTTGATGTGGGATAGTCAAGATTTTTTTTCTAAACCATTTTTTGAATATACCATCATTATTATTAGTTTGTAGTAATATAAAAGTAATAATATTATATGTTAGGTTGGGTTGTTGATAAATGGTGAAAAAGATATGGGTTTGTTTGTAATGTATGGTTTGTAGGTGAAGGAAGAGAGAAAATAATATTTTAAGTTAGAGCTTAGGGTAGGGTTGGGTTGTGGAATAAAACATGGTCTAAATGGTTTGTGTATAATTGCAGAATTGTCAACAAAACCATCCAAAAAAATACTCAAAATTCTGCTGTGAGATTATGGCTTTTCTGCAAAAGATTTCATACAGAAAGTTCAAGATTTTTAGGAAAAAAACTGAAGTTGGGTTGGTTTCTTTACTGACAGATAGATTGTTCGAAGTGGAATTTTTGAGTATCCCACATTGGCAAAAAATGTAAAAATGTTACTCCCACGCGAGTTACTAGACAAATTTGTTGTATATATTGGTAAGCAAAAGATACAAAAACCGAAAACACGGATGAAAACGAGTTAATAGTAGTAACCCCGGTTGCAGAAATGAAACAAAAATTTCTACATCTATAAAAAGTATAAGCTTAAATTCAACTTATTGGTAAGTATTAGAGATCCACCAAAAACTTCACCTTGGTTGCGTCACCAATGCTGGGGTGGGAATAATCGTAGGCGTGTCAGCTGCGTGACAGTGGGAATAATTAGGTAAAGATTACGGAAATGGACTACACTATGTTCTTTGTTCAGATCCAGTTTTAAAGCGATTCCTTGCCAACTGTGTAATGACGCCCAAATATGTCAATTTGAGACAAAAAAGTGCGTTTCTTTTCACGAGAGATCCGGCTTTGTGTATAGTGATCCCTTGTCACATAACACATTTATGGTATGTTGAAGTTTCAAAAGGGTGTTCAGTTCCCTGTCTAAATATGGGTGAACTGAGTTTGCAAATGGCTTAGAAGCCAAGTTAAAAAGCCAATTGAAGCTGGAAGTCCTTGCGAATTGAGTTCTTGCCACCAATGCAATCCTAAACGCGGGATTTTATCCAAGACAAAACTTCAGAAAGGAGGTACTAAAATGAGCACTTGAAACAGGGAATTGTTAGCAAGATGAGGCAGGTTAGGAATGGTAAATTTAGGCTCATTTTGAAATGTGTCCTTAAGTATAGGGCCAGGTGCTAAACTATGAACACTAATCCGCCCATATTAATGATTTTATATGATTGTTTAATTATTAGTAAAAAAACCAAAATTTTTACAATACAGATACATCGTTAAAAAAAATAGTTAAAAGGTTGTAATGCATTAGAAATAGACTTTGGGAAGAGTTTCTACAGCCCCAGAAAAAAAATATAAAAAAAAAATAAAAAATGATAAAAAGCAAGATTTGGGATAAAACACAACCAAATGACCCATACAAAACTAATGTTATAAAGCTTTACATCTTATCTACAAGTGACGAAAAGGTATACTGCAGGGTTTTGAGGTTATTCTGCCCGATAAAGCTACCATGGAACACACGATAATCCTATCAACTGAAGCCAAAAGCCAAAAGACATAAAAGGAACACACGATAATCCCTCGATCAGGAGGATCCATTCTAAACCTCCTAGAAGATGTGGTGAAACTGGGTCATGTTATGGGATATAATATGGAGGGGTGTGTGTCTAATATGGAGGAAATTAACAAATCCTCAGAGCGTGGAGAGGTTAATCGATGAATTGTTTGTCCCTAAACATCCAAGGCCTTCCAAAAAGGCTAAAAAAAGATTGGGTCCAAGATCTAATTATCAAGAATAAGGTTAATATTTTTGGCTCTTCCAGCAAGAAACTATAATGGAAAATATGCAGTCTTTTATGTGTTAAATCTTGTTGGGGGAATATGACTTTTGATTTTGTACATAGTGACTCTGTTGGAAATTCAGGAGGCATTCTTTGCCTGTGGGATCCAAATGCTTTTCGTAAGAATAGTGTTACTCTTTCGGATTACTTCATATTGGTTCGTGGTGTGTGGGAACAAAATGGGATGGATCTTTTTATTGTTGTAGTATATACCCCACATGATGCTAAAGAAAAAATAATGCTTTGGGATTACTTGGCTAGTGAAATCAATATATGGAAGGAAAAAGTAGTCGTCCATGGGTGATTTAACGAAGTTTGAAACGATTTCGGTCGATAGGCATGGTTCAATCTTCAATGCTCAAGAGCTAGATGTCTTTAATCTTTTATCTAATGCTGATTGGTTGAACTGGAGCTAGGTGGTTTTTCTTTACTTGGTGTCATAAAACTGCGAAGAAAATGCGTAAACTTGACAGGTTTCTCGTGTCTGATAATCTGCTCCACACGTATCCTCACCTTTCTGCTATTTCATTAGAGCGATTTTTGTCTGACCATCGTCCAATTCTCCTCCGTGAACATCACTTAGATTATGGCCCCACTCCGTTCAGGTTTTTTCATTATTGGTGTGAAATTGATGGCTTTAAAAATCTGGTGGAAGATGCTTGGAAAGACAGACCCGAATAATGAGGGTAACACTAAGCTTACTCCTGAAGGAAAATTTAAATTTCTCAAAACCAAAATTCGGATTTGGAACAAAACAAATATGGCTAATCAGAAAAATGTTAAAAGTAAACTTATAACCGATCTTGAATCTGTGGAAGCTGAGATTGATCGAGGTATGGGTAATGAGAAAATTTGTTATTGCAAGCGCATGAATCTAGGTGAAGAAAACTTCAAGATAATTACGAAACCTTAGATTCGTTGAGATAGGCACAAAAAGTCTAATGTTAAATGGGCGGTTGAAGGAGACGAGAATTCTTCTTTACTTTCATGCACGATTAACAAAAATGGAATGTTCGTGCGGTCAAGGAATTATGATATGATGGCCTTTGGATTGATATCCCGAGTCATGTAAAACCGAATATTCTCCAACATTTTCTCATAGATTTGCTGAAACCATATTGGTAGTAGGGCTACTCTCCATTCAAATTTTCCCCAATAATATTGCGTCCTTCCCAAACAATTTGATCTGATCATGGATGTTTTAAAGGATGAAAATAAAAGGGCAGTATTGGATTGTGCATCGGAAAAATCCCCTAGGCCCGATGGGATTTTAATTTTGGTTGTCTATCCTCAGTTTTTGGTATCTCATATGAGAATGGAATTAGCAAAGCCGTGTTGTACTTCTTCTTGTTGTGGCGATATCCCCAAAGGGATGTAACACCTCTTATTATTGTTTCTAAATTCTTAAATTCCAGGTTAATATGGTTAAAGATTTTCGTCCTATCAGCTTAATAGGAAGCTTATACAAAATTATTGCTAAAGACCTTGAGCTAATAAGGCTTGTTTGAAAAGCTCGGTTCGAGCGTAATATGAAGTCCAATCTGCTTTCCGTCCATGGATAGGCCAATTATTTAGATGGTCCGTTTATTCTTGACGAGCTCATTCAGTGGTGTAAGAAGAAGAGGAAACATCTCCTTGTGTTCAAAGTTGATTTCGAGAAAGCTTTCGACTCCGTGAGATGGGATTTCTTGGATGACTTGTTGTTCAAATTTGGTTTTGGTGGGAAATGGCGCAAGTGGATTCAAAGTTGTCTTCGATCTTCAAGAGGCTCGATTATTCTAAACGGGAGCCCTACGGAAGAGTTCCAATTTCACAAAGGTCTCAAACAAGGTGACCCCACCGCTCTCTCTACTCTCTTTATCTTAGATCAGGGAAGTCTACATCTTTCCTTCAATCGTGTGAAAGAAGCTGGATTGTTTAATGGTATTCAATTAAATAGTTCGATCAATATTGTGAGAAAAATGGTGTGAGAAAAATATAAACACCCTGGTTCATATTCTCGAGTGCTTTTTTTGGGCCTCTGGCTTGAGAATCAATATGAGCAAAAGTAAGTTAATGGGCCTCAACGTGGATAATGGTAAAATTAAAGAGGCTGCCTTAAAGCTAGGATGTCTTACTCTCAAGCCTCCTTTCACTTATCTTGGTTCCACAGTCGGGGGATCTATGTCTCGCATCCAAGCTTGGGACGGGGTGGTAGAACGAGTCAAATCTCGTCTTTCTAAATGGAAGGTGAAAATGCTGTCAATTGGGGGAAGACTCACTTTGCTTAAATCTGTCCTGGGATCAATGGCTATCTATCAGATGTCTATCCATAAAGCCCCCTTAGGTGTGCTTCGTAATCTCGAATCATTAAGAAGCCACTTCTTTAATGGATGTGCCCCTAACAATCAAAAGGCTTCTTGGGTCAACTGGAAAAATGCTTTAGCTTCAAAAGAAAAAGGTGGGCTCGGTATATCTAGCCTCTATGCCTTTAATAGGGGCCGTGATGTCAAAATATGGTAATGGCAATTCCTTCACAAAAGATTATCTTTATGGTCTCGGGGAATTAAGAGCCACTATGGTGATATTCTGGTGGGCTGGAAAAGAATACTATTGCAACCTATACATCATCGGCTGGTCGAACTAGTTAAAGAGTCACTTCACTGATGAAAAAGGTTCCTCAACCTCTACACAATCAAATATGTTTTTTAAAGCAAAAAATGGAGAGAAGTTCCCATGTATGGGAAGATATTGGCTTGATGGGTATGCTCTTCAAAACCCTCTTATCCTCCTCGGACATTATGCTTTAGAGTGTGTAAAAGACTGCACTGTTGCGTTCCAAGATCTACGATTATACCTTTGATTCTTCTTTTCCGAGACCACCAACATAGGGGTGGAAACAAAGACAATTCATGCTCTTTTTTGTCGCTGGTCAAAGACATTCAGTTTAGTTCCTATAGAAGATTATCGATGGTCCTGGAGACCTCTCAAGTTCATGAGAGTTCTCAGTGTACAACTGTGAGACATTTGATAGTGATAAAAAACTCTTTCAGATCCTCCCTCACCATGCACACGCAAAAAACTAGTGGGTTCGTTTGGTTCCCATTAAGATTAAATGTGCACGCTTTGAAGGTAAAATCTAATTCCTTTCTATCTAGGTTACAATATATCGCGTAGAGGTTTCTCATTGACTCCCTTAATGCGAGTACTTGTGATATGGTGTGAGACGGTTAACCACTTATTTTTTTTTCCTCTTTCACTTTGTACGTAACTTGTAGATCTGATGGTTTCAACTGGGGAATGTTACTCTTAACTACGCGTGGATATGATTTCTTATTTCTGACTGGGAACTGTGATACAAAAACTTCGTCTTTCCTATCAAGAAAAAAAAGGGAAGGTTGAGTGTGGTTCTATACTTAAGTGTGGAATGTGTGGACTTTTTGGCAACAAGATGCTCTTGACGTTAAAAAACCAAGGAAGGCGACCTTGTACGACGATATTGTGTCTATGTCCTAATTTTTTGGGTTTATAATAGTGTAATTTCCTCTTTTAATAGTTTTGAGCTGATCAAAAATCCTAGTTTAAATTCCTTTGTAATTTGCTATTCCTTACTACGTTTCTTAATAAAATTGTGGTCGTTCAAAAAAAAAACACCTTTATGAGATTTGCAATACAAGTGGTGCTATCTTTGTGAGGGCTGTGAACAACCATCAATTCTTGCCTCGGTGATCTGCGGGATATTTGCCATATGATGAACCTTTGTTGAAAAAGATGTGTCGACCCAGCGTGGTTTCAATTAGCTAGGTCAACATCAAAGCATGCTCATCTCTATACAAAGCTTTTAATACACACACAGAAGATATGCAACAATGGTGAAGCAGTATTTCGTGTATTGCTAGTAGATAAGTATTGGTACCATTTATGATTCTTTCAAAAAACAAATACTACATATCAAGGGATTGTTCTTGAGATAACAACAATAGTAATAGTAATTTCATAAGATAGAAATCCACATAAGCTTTAGCAACATCTCTGCTGGCAGGCAACAGAAAACACAGTGCCATCAAAAAAGCTAAAACTCACGTAAACTAATTACATCATATTTCTAAATTCTTGCTGAGTTAAAATATGGGACGCGTGGAACTATATGGTATGAAGAACAGCCGAAAAACTCAACTAGTTTGTACATTCCCTCCTAGTTCAACATGAAGCAAAATGGCTTAATGTTCATCCAATGACTAGGGTGTTAGGATGTGCGCGGTAAAACTAAAGTCACAATAACTAGTTGGCTTCACCATGTTAATTCTGGAGTCTGGACCGTTTCTTACCTTTCCATGACCACTAATCCTTAATGACCACACCTAGCGAGATTGAACATATAACCTCATTTAGACGAAAACATGAACCTTTACACCCGGGGATTTGTTAGTGTTAATCACTTGCGAGAATCAAGAGGTGTTTTATTTATAAACGAACAACTTGATGCAATATTCAATATCGAGAGGATAAATAGTTTATCACAATTTTTCATTTGAGTTGTTGAGCTAAAGTACTTCTAAGACTGATGAACATCATTTCTGTCATCTAACATTTTCATGTCTTTATTCAAAAGCATTTAGACACTATGTTCTATTACATAAACTAGCTAAGTATAAGCCATTACCTTTAACCTATTTATTTGTTCTTTTTATTATGAGTTTGCCATTAGTAATAACCAATGTTATAGATAGCTTTAGGTGTTTGCGTGACAACATGATTAAGCCGACGAAGTCTTAGCGTGCTTAGGTACTTTATAGTCATCGTCATATCATCTTTAACATTTTAACACCAGCACAATAAAAAAAACGCTTATCATAATACCACATAACACATCAACCCTTTTGGAACCTCACTTTTTTTCTCTTTATAATATTTATTCAATCAAAACTAAATATAATCCATTTTAATAAAAAAACAAATATAATTAAAAAAATTCAAAACGAAAAATGGATAATATACGAAATAGGATGAGCCTATGACATTATCCAGTAAAATCCCACAAAACAAAAACCTAATCTCTTTCTTCTTCCTCCAAACCTCAACACACACAAACACACTTACACACTACACACACTCAATCAACACACACACACACAATAAAACACAATACAAACATGGACAAAAGCTATAAATAATAATTTTCTATTTGTTTTGTGTTATTATTGATAACCTACTTAAAAAAAATAATCAAATAAGTAACTTACTTTGAAAAAGTCACCAAAATATGTAACCATTATGTTTTTTTTAAACAAAAAAATTTAAAAGTAAAAGTGAACTTTTTTTTAAAAAAAAATTTAAAAATTAGTTTTTTTTTAAAAAGAAAATTGTACAGTCAAAGTAAAAGTCAACTGTTTTTAAATTATTTTTTTTTAATTTTGTATAATCAA
Source organism: Tanacetum coccineum (assembly GCA_026074375.1). NCBI lineage: Eukaryota > Viridiplantae > Streptophyta > Magnoliopsida > Asterales > Asteraceae > Tanacetum > Tanacetum coccineum. The sequence goes on along the minus strand of BQNB010006417.1, from coordinate 42,735 downwards.
AGTAAAAGTCAATTTTTTTAAAACAAATTTAAAATTGTTTTTTTGCTTTTTTAAAAAAAATTTATACTTTGTTTTATTACAATTTTTTTTAGAAAACATAAAACAAAGTATAATAAAAAAGATTACATTTTTTTAATTTTTAAAGAAACTAAAACAAAATAAAACAAAAAAATTTAAGCGATGTTTTCTTTAGAAAGTAAAAATATGTAAAAATTTTTTGTACACTTGTTATATGTTTTCTAACAAAAATTGGTAATAAAACATTTGACTTTACTTTTGACTAGTACAAATTATTTTTAAAAAAAAAACGAAAAACAAATTTTAAATTTATTTAAAAAAGTTGACTTTTACTTATAAATTTTTGTTTTTTTTAAATAAAACTAATGGTTACAAATATTTTGTGACTTTTTTCACAGTATGTTACTCATTTTAAATAATTTTAAGTAGTTACTCATAATAGTACAAAGCAAAAAGTACATTACTCATTTATAGCTTTCGTCTATTTGATTAACGTAAACTTGCTAGTTACATCTCTACGTTTGCGCCCAAAAAAAAGATCCATAGCATTTAAACTTTTACTAATTTAGAGTAGTTAATTTTTAGTTTCATGTGCGTGTCTTAATTGAGATATACGTACAGCCATACAGGGATCCAACATACAACGTGTGCCCCGAAATCAACAAATTCATTATGCTTGTTTTCTGAGGGGGAGAATATTTATTATCTGCGTTTAAAACAAAAATAAATAAGTTCCAAATGGTGACCATATATGGAACCGTCGATCAGAATCAGACCAAGAAATCGGGAACTAACGTGACTAGACAAACACAATTTTGTGGTCCGGTCCTTGGTCCATGATTTTTCCTTAAATTCGTTCAATCGTCCGGTCGGGGTCCAGTCCGTCAAACAAAAAACCCGGCGATTATGCTTTATTGGACCGGACCGGACCGAAGACCCAACCAGACCATTTCGGTCCGGTTTGACATTTCGGACAGATTCAGTTTCGATTCGATCCGGTCCGGTTTTCTAACCGTGATCACCCTTAGTACTAGTTTGTGCTTGTTACGACTAATTAATTAATAATATGAAGGTAATGAAAAGATACTTAAAGACGACAAATCCTTAGTTTAGAAAAAGTGAAAATATGAACAGTTCATGAATACAAACAAAGTGTTTGGATAGGAAACTTAACAAAAGAATTTTTATCCCACATTGATTCATTCGCAAAACTTGAATGTGTTTATAACTAAGAATGTAGAAGGTTGGTTATAAATTTTCTTGGAAAAAGTATTGCACAAACAACTTGATTTTGCGTTGCCGGAAGGAATGTACATGAAGCCAACTTTAAGACTCCCATAAAAAAGGAAAAGAAATATGAAGCCAACTTTTAGATACGCACATCAAAACATTAGACAATTTTGAAGAAAACAATATGTAAAGTAGGATAAATCCAACATAGTCAATTGAAGAAAAATCCAAAAAACATGAACATAATCATAAAATATTTGATTAATTTAAAAACTTGATGTAATGTTTTTAATGATTTACGCCTCAGTTACACTTTATTTGTGTTTTCTGACCAAACCTTTGAGTTGGTAACCCATCAAACGACATTTTTTTGATGTATCAAATTGGCCGACGGGTTAGCCAGAATGTGAGATAAAACCATCTTCGAAGTTAAACCTCAAAAAGTTTGTCATGGATGTTTGCTTCTCGGAGCTTTTGTGTGTACTGAGATGGGGAATAAGGTTTGGCAATGCCCTTTTGCGGAGTTAAACGGTCCACCAAATTGTTTATACTCTATTCAATCGTGCTTTTGTTTTGCATCACAAATCGCATTCTAATACATTATTTGCACTTAGGGCTACTCAATTTTATTGTGCATCAAGATCGACATTCTAATATTATTACACCATATAGTTTTTTAATTTATTATATTTTTAATAACCCATTTACCCGACCGAAGACTGTTTACTTAATTACTTATTAAAATCTGTCAATATTGTATTTTATTAATATTTATATGTATAATTATATCATATGGCACAGAAATATATATATAGTCACTTTTTGTGACGAGATAGAAGAAAAGTCATAAAAGAAATAACCAGATATTTTGGTTATGTGTTAAGAATTTAAATATAATAAGAGTTCAGATATATATAGGGGGAAGGGGGGGCGAGGCGATCCGATAGTGGGCAGTGACACCACTGATGACGGGGTTAGAGGTCCCACCCAACGTCTGTTGGTCCAAACCGCTAATTTAGCAGGTGACCATAAAACGCCGGTCGCACCTCCAGCATAACTGCGGGTGGGGGGCGTTATGGTACCTTGCCTCTCTTAAGCATTATTCAAGGGTTTGACTTAAGCGACAAACAAATGAAAATATTTATAAATTATATCCAATCTATAAAAAATTGAGTTTTAACAAAAGATGTTAAACATAATGAATTAAGTTTAAGAAACAATCATCCGCATTAAATATTTTCAAGTTAAAAAGAAAGCTTTTTTTAATGGAGTTGAAAATTAGGAAAAAGGCTTCATGTCTCACGTCTTAGCGGCGCTTAATCGCGTCATTTTATCCATGCATCACTCGACGTCATGTCTAAAAAACCGACGCCCTAGTGCAATTTCGTAACTCGCTAGGTCACAGCCCTAAACTCTTAGCGACGCCATTGATAAGCACCAGATGAATTTTATAGAACCCGGTAATAACTAACGAATGAAAATTGTATTTATTTTTTCGTTTGTAATTACGGTCACGAATCGAATCAAAGAGACGAAGCGGTAGTGGAGGAACGGTAAGGTGATTTTTCGGCCTCGCGTGATTCGTCAACGCCTAATTTCTCGCCCGTGTAGCCGCTGATTTAGTCCGACATCGTGTCGTTTAGAGAAGGGACTTTCTGGCTGAGTCTACGGCAGGAAGTGATGTTTGTTAGCATATTATTGGGGTCACCCGACCGACTGAAACATCAGGGTGTTGGGGGGGGGGGGGTGGGGGGGGGGGGGGGGGGGATTCATCATCGGGGACGCTAAAGAAATGAAATATTTTTTTAAGTAAACCACCTTGACAAAGAGAACTCTACCGGCACCGTACTGAAGGCCATAAGGACTTGCCAGGCATTTTCTTGAAGGCAGAGCTAATCAAAATTTTTGTGCAACATGTTTTTTATATTGTTCCAGAGCGTCTCAATATGTTGTCATGGCGGGCATTATTAGTTAGAAAATGTTAATGAAACATGCCAAACATATATATACTCTCTCCGTCTCAAAATAAGTGTGCAATTTGACAATTCAGAGTCAAACTTGTTCAACTTACTCTTAAAAACTTTTTATGTGTTATATAATACTTTATAAAAAAATACACCAATAAAAAATAAACTTAAAACTAAATCAATTCATATATTTTGCATTAAATATTATATAACACACACAAAAATAATTAAGATTAAAGTAAAACTAATTTGACACTGTTTAAAACGGATGTCGTATAATTTTACACCTCAAATAATACTTTTCAAGTAAGCTTGAGTTACATATGTCGAGTCACTTACTTTTATCAAAAACATAGTGACAAGACACGTGGCAGAAGGAAATCTACCTCAAGTGACACGTGTCATATCGTATCATATATCCTACTAGCTAGCTAGTCAACTAGAATCTGGTAAATATATTAATCATATCTAGTCATCACCCACCGAACACCGACAAGAACAACAAGAAATGGAACACGAAGATGAAGTGAATACACCCGATGTAGAGATTCAGGCTAGTGACTATCATTCATTTCTAAACCATGCATGCATGCATGTTTTTTTAGATACTCATATTATAGGTTCCTTAAACATGATTTAATGTATGATATGATACATGAAAAAGGTGAGATATATTTCTTTTATAGGCCAAAAGTAGAGAAAGAAGAAGCATAGTTAAAAAGACAAAGAAATGACCAAAATACCCTCACCAAACAAATAAATAAAAAGACAAAGGTCAGGGTATTTTGGTCATTTCACTTCTACTTAACGACTGAATTTAACATAATTAGGCAAATCTGAGACATGTTAAAACCACAGTGACAGATTTGATACCAAAATGAAAAATTGACTAAATTCGTATTACATGGTTTATTTAGTTAACTCATAAAGTAATGATACTAAGGTATGTACTATGAAAAACTTATGTCATTTGTTAGAACCTCTTCAACTAAATGGTTCTGGTTTCTAAGTCACGTTTAAGATACGAATATCTAGTTGTCGTTCAAAAAAAAAATTTATGTAACATATCAAAACAGTATATTGGAAGAAAATATATATGTGACATGTTAAAATATTATAATTTGGTGCTAAAAGAAGCCTTCCTGATCCAACTAGCAAAAAGAAAGGTGGGCCTTATTGGGGATTTGTTGAGATGGTCTATAAGAAAGTTTAATGTTATTTTTAGTTGTTTTATTGACTGCTGATCAGTTTCAAGTTACTCGAAACATGTTTTTATGTGTTGATATATGTTTCAGAGGAATATGAAACATAGACGAGGGGACATAGGCACCAACATAAGAAGGATAAGAAAATGCACACCCATCTGATCTATAAACTGGAATTCCCCTCGACGGAAGGTGAAGCAGCGGAACAACAGCCTCAGGAGGCTTTAAAGGTTGCCCAGGAGGCTTCTTTCCTGTTACAAATCGAGAATCCAACCCAAAAAGAACGAAATGAGTTCAGGGGTCTCAAGAGAAAGAGGAAGCCGGTGTTTCCTAAGCATCTGCAAGAGCGGTTTGGAAAACTGCGTTACCATGGAGAACTGCACACCCATCTGATCTTCATAAACTGGATTTCCCCCTCGTCGGAAGGTGAAGCAAAAAATGCGGAAAACAACAGCTCTCAGGGTGTTTGTATAGGTTGCCCTGGTGGTGGCCTCATATGTAGGTCCGTTTCGTGGGACTGCGTGAGGTGGCGCTGGGGCTCATCGGGTGCTCTGGAGTCTTATTAGGGTTTGTGGGCGTTGCCCGGGGTGGCCGTTGCTCTTATCGGCCTAGAGCACGGGGGGGTTATTCGGCACCTGGGAACTGGTGGGGGGGTGCAATCCGGTGGGAGTTATTCGATTGGGTGTGAGTGGGGGTTGGTGATGTTCACATGCGGCGGTGATCCTCAGTAGGCGTAGGTGCTTGGACGGGACGGGCACGCCCGGGTCGGGATGGGGGGGGACGCGGTAAGGTTGTTTTGTAGCGGGGGGGACGGGCTCGGGGGGGGTGAGAGCGGAAGAAAAGGATTTGGATGGGGGGGTCGTGGGAGGGGGGAGGGTGGTTCTGTGGTGTGGGGAGCTGGGGCAGGGGGGGGAGCGTATTTCGTCAGCGTGTGAGGGTGTTGTGCCCGTGCGAGGGGTCGGGCTCATTTAGCGGGGGTCCTTTAAGGAACAAGGCCGGGGGCGGAAGGGGGTTTGGTTTTGTTGTTGCAGTGGGGGGTGTGGTAAAGAGCGGTGAGGGGGTGTGTTTGTGGGGGGGTTATGGTGGGGGGTCCATTCCCCTTCTTGGTTGGGGGTTGGAGCGGGTGCGGGGGGAGTAGGCCCAATGGGGGGGTGGCCACCGGAAGACCACCCCGACCCCGGGGCGTAGTGGCCGAGGGGGGTCGCCGGGGTGGTGGAGTGGGGTGTCACACACCAAGGCCGGGGCGCGCTTGTGCGGGTGCGACATACTTATGTGGAGGAGGGGGGCGGCGGGCGATCGTGGGCCCCTGTGGCCCCCCTGCCGGTGGGTACTTTGTGTCTTTATAGTGATTGTATGGGAGCATTTTTCTTGGAACACAAAAACATACTTTCCACCTAAGGGTTCTTTTTGATGTATTTTAATACCCTGTCCAGTGATGGACGTGGTCACGTATTAAATTGCTTTGGGTTATCATGGATATCTGAAAATCAAGGGGTCTGTTCGCTACTGTAAAGAATACTTGCTATTCTTTTTTATAAAGTCTAATTTCATGCAAGGTCTTATAGGTTGAATAGATGGAAAATGGATTTCATGCTATGTTTTGTATTGTTTTATTTTCGAAGAATCAATCTAAGAAATTATGTTTTTATGATTTATTTTGTGTCTAAAAAGTTTTTCAGTTATGTTTTTGTTTAACTATTTGATGTGTTTTAAAATAACTGGTACAAATATTAGCAATAAGTGTGTTGTTACATGTTATTATAATCTCATTAGTATCATCACGGTTTAACGACTTTAAAACACGGATAAAAGTAAAGGATAAAAAGTGCATTAAATTTTATTATAAATAAATAAATCTGTACGTGAAAATTCGTGTAGAAGTCAGTTGTGAACTGTTTGATATGTGATGGAAGTCATTTCATTTCTGATGGAGTTATTGTTGTTTCGGTGAAGTGTGCAAGTGTTATTTGACATGGAAATTGGAAATAGAATAATGATGTTATTCGATATGTTTGTCTATATTTCTTTTAGTATATACTTATTTAGTGAATAATAATTTTGTTACATATCATTGTGTCAAAATTATTTTGTAAACTTTATGTGAGTTTAGTGTTGTTCCTTTAAATAATAGCTTTGTGTGTCCTATTTTTATTTTCAAAGAATCAATCAATGAAATTATATGTGATGGTTGTGTTATAAGAATCTGATGTTCTATACAACTTTTGAAATAATATATGATTAGCACTCTGTTGCAAGTTTAATAGATTCCAAAATTGTGAATTTATTTAACAAATATATTTATTTGTTGTATTTTACATTCACTTTGTAGTTGGGAATTGGTAATGTATTACGTATTAATTTAAAAGTTTATCAGCATCACGTTTAATAATCTGATGTATATGAGTATGAGGTTACGCTTTTATAATATTAGCACTATATTCAATAACACTTTAAAATATAATATTTCTTTCAGCTTCAGTGACTAAAAGAGAGTAATCTCGTTTCTGATGGAAGTTATTAGTGTTTATGTGGAGTGTGTGATGTGATTTGGAAACTGGAATGAAAATAAAAATATGTAGTAAAATATAATATAATTGTTTAATAAAAACACAAACTCGATTATCAAGTTTTATCTATTTTAGTTATGCAAACGTATCTATGGATGATCAATTGTGCTTTAGACTTTAATATAAAATAAGTTGTCGATTGTAAAATACGCGGTTATGATAAAAGTAAAAGATAAACTAAATTTTATTATAAATAAATAAATAAATAATTGTGTACGTGAAAAGTTTTGTAGAAGGCAGTTGGGAACTATTTCATATGTGATGGAAGTCATTTCGTTTCTGATGGAGTTATTGCTGTTTAGGTGGAGTGTGCAAGTGTTATTTGACCTGGAAATTGGAAATAGAATAATGATGTTATTCGATATGTTTGTCTATATTTCTTTTAGTATATACTTATTTTGCGAATAATAATTTTGTTACGTATCATTGTGTCAAAATTATTTTGTAAACTTTATGTGAGTTTAGTGTTGTTCTTTTAAATAATAGCTTTGTGTGTCTTGTTTTTATTTTTGAAGAATCAATCAATGAAATTATATGTGATGGTTTGTGTTATAAGAATGTAACACCTCCATTTTTACATATAGCAGCAAAAGCTAATCTGGGGTATTACTTCAAAGGTACAATAGTCATAATCATAGAAAACGAATCAAAAAGAGTCGTTTATGAAAATAAGTTATCATTCATTTATTTCATCAGAGTTTTTACAAAAGAGAGGTCCCAACATCTGTATTTACAAAGTGTGAATGATAACGGTTTTTTTCCATCTTCATGTTCTGGCTTCTTTTGATCCTGGTCTAGTATTCGTAACTGATATTCAATTGGAGGTTGTGGAGGTTCCCGAATCTTATGTTCTTAAACTTTTTAGAAATTTAAATGTTACACCGAATACCCATGGTGATTTTTATCACCTTGGAAAGAAACTTAAATGTCACCCCGAATATATGGCACCAGTTGATAGGTAAAAAGTTCTTTAAGTTCCATATCTCGGTATGTATCTTTAGTTTTTGTAGGTTTATGTTGTTTTACTTTTATATAAAGTTTGTTAATTTCTATACATTATTTTGTTTTTAGGTTGCAAAGGTAGTAATTGTTGCGTTGTTTGTACTTAATTGATTATTGATCAAAGTTTGAATTCATGCTATAGTTTATGAATGATTCCATTTTTTATTAACAAACGGATTAAATATCCAACGTAATCTATTCTTATTTGAGGACTTTGTGTTTGTTATTCATCTTTATTTTTTATCAAAAATTAGATCGGTCTATTTTTCAAGTTGTATTATTTCAATTTTTATGGGTCATATAGTTTCAAAATGTAACTGGAAGTTTCCTGTGCATTAGTCATAGTCTTCAAAGCGTATCAGTATTGCATGTAATTATATGATGTGGATCAAGCCCGTAGTCCCTTTTGATGTGTGGGTTAAAATAACCCGTGTCCCTTTTGCTAACTATATACTCGGTCTTCCTTTTTCTTTGTGGTTAAAAAACACACACCGACTCCTCTTTTGAGTTGGGATGTCGTGACCGATGATCCTTCCTTCTTCTTGCCTTCCTGTCTTCGATGGTGATTTGTTCACCGATGAGGATGGCCCTTATCCTTTCTTCTAACTACGATTGTGTTCGTAGTTGGTGATTCCCTTGATTTGCTTTGTGCGAAAAATTAGGGTTTCGCAATCAATTGGGGATCTTGGACGCCGCTTTAATTGGGGCTTTCTGGATAAGTGGAATCAATTGATGATTCCAATGAGGGATTGATTCAAATGAATCTTCAAACAGGTGTGTTTGTTCCCTTTTTCCGATGATCTAATTTTTCTGTCCTTTGATTGATTTTCGAATCTGGGTTAATTAAAAAACGTTGCCTAAACCTTTTCTGGGTTTGTTTTTTTTTCTTTCGGTTTAAAATCTTGAAAGGAAAACTAATGTTTGCAAAGACTTGGGTGAAACCCCTTGTTGCCGGTGTATAATCACGAGGGTGATTACACCTTTGGTGGCAGTGTTGGATTCCCTAACTTAAAACACAGACGAAAAAAATGATTTCGTATGAGGTTGTGTTTTCAACCGATTTGCAAAACAAGATGGCTTCGTTTTTTTGATTCAGAAACTGGGCAGAAAAAAAACTGGTATATGATGATTCTTGGTTTTAATACCAAAAAGCTCTGATACCAAATGTTGGAGAAATTAACTTTGGATCGATGTTCTAACTTAATCAAAATATACCGAAATATGAATTGTATTAAACTTGTGTTTTACAATAATCAATATTCTGTCATCATCTTTCTAAATACATAAGAACTAGATATATATATTAATCGAACAGGCGTGATTTAAGTGTTGCAATGGTTCGTATTTGTGAACCGTTGTGTCTGTTCTCTTGTAACTGCCTAATAACCGTTTTGTAACTGTCAAAGTTACAACGGGTTGGGATTAGCCCGTTGGGCTGGGTACGGCCCAACATTTCATACAATAATTAATTGGGTCACAAATCCATTCTAACCAAAGGAGATTTGCATTCTTGTCACAATGTGAGATCCATGAATGCTATATCACTTAGTTGGATTGTATGCTCGAAACGGTATGTTTTAAGGTTTCAGCGGGTTACGTTTCATTTGTTAGGTTTGTGGTTGGGGTCGTGGTTGGACTTCAACCTGTTACATGCGTCCAAATGGATGGTTGCCTTCAGTGACATTGCCTTTTGTGATTTCTATTTTTATTTGGTATTTGTTATAGTAGTAAATTTGAAAACAGTTGGCCGAGTGTTATTGCAAGTCCTTTCTTGTTTTTGTTGCTGTTTTTATTAGGCGGCCATATAGTTTCATTTTGAGACCATCTTTTGAATTGATGCATCTGTTGATAATACATGTTAATTGATTAACAATGCCTTGCTGAATGCGTTTCTGGTTAATTTGTGCACTAAAACCACATATTAGAAGAGGTGGCATGATCAGTTCTAATTGGGTCACAAACAATCTCCGTCCAGAAATCCTTGTTATGCTCTGCAAAAGCTATACTATTACAGTTTTTATCTAAATATGTTAAAACTAGAATGGGCCATTTAAGTATGCGTCAGTCCACGTACTGTCAAAATGGGTCATTTTAAGTTTGGGTCAGTCCAGGTTGGGTTGACCCGTGAACGCATACTGTCCATTTTCTATGAACTTCGTAAAAGAACAATGTGGTAACTTACAAATAGCAGAATTTTCTACAATTATAACAAATCATTAAACAAAAAGTTTTGATGTTTTTTTCCCATTTGACCTGTTTCAGATATTGCAGAAGCGAAATTGATACATGCACATGAAAACCTGTAAAGCATGCATGTATATACTATTTGACAGCGAGAGAGGGTGAAACACCATAATCAAGAGACCAGGTGTCAAAACTGCACTTAACAAAGTTGTAATATCCTCCTTTTAGGGATAGTGTTTTGTTCATAACTGCTGCTTTAACAAAAGGGTAACTTAATAGGTTCCCCAAAGATACATTCACAGCCTCCTGCATTTTTCACTTTATTCAGTAAAAATGAAGTTTGACTTTAGTAAGAATATTTTAAATTTGTTTCAACTTACCATCTCACACTTGGTGCATTGTTCTGCAAAATTCAAATCCTTAAATTCTGCTTGCACCTTGCTTTTAGCAGTGGAACATATTTTTACCCAATCCTCAATGAAGTCGCTGGTCATATACAATATGGTACTCGATTCAGTGACTTGTACTAATGACATAAAGTTACAAGAAAATGATGAAAATACCGTCTCGTTACTAATGAAATAAAGTTGCTTACGAAGATATAGTCCCATCGTCCGGGATAGACATGAGCCCTTTACTCCCCCCACAGCAGCTGTGTCCGATTACTAAAATGTACTCCACCTGAAGACCATAATTTTACCTATAAACATAAATTCTTTAGACTGATAGAGCAAAAATTAAGTATCGGATAGATGTCCCAACATGTAGGATTATAGCTAGAAAGGGTTGTTTAACATTGTATCACCTTCAGATGCAATACTGCATATTCAATAGCTGCCCCCACTCCCGAGTACTTTATCTACACAAGGAATCAATTATTCAAAAGGATTATAGTTAATTGTTGTATTGTTAGGCTTAAATGATGCAATATGGTTTGACTATTTAATAATATGAAAATAAACAGCACCTTGTCATATGGGGGGACCATACTAGCAATGTTTTGAACCATAAAGGCCTCACCCGGCTGGAAATCTAGAATATGTGATGGACAAACTCGAGAATCCGAGCAGGAAAAAACCATGAACTACATATAGATTTTTAGCCTAAACACCGCATGATTATCATAACATAAATGCATTAAAAGTTACCAAATTTTTGAACAAAATAGTACTTAAGTCAGATGTTTTACTTCATATTGCACACTAATGTGCATCATCAAATGTAAGGATAGGAGAGACATGACCTTGGGGCTTTGGCCTTTGCTAAGCTCTCCAAATAAATCAGGGTTTAACTAACCACGAAAATAATGATTAATGAACCTCACTCGAGTCCTCAGTTGATAAATTAACGCTTAAAAATATGCTCTTGGCCTAATTTTTAAAGTGTAAACATCGCTTATGTGACAATGTTTTTTATCTATATGTCTGAGGTTTTCCTGACCTACAAATCACTTTCATGTTGTACATCGTTTGAGAAGTGACGTGCACACTTAAAGAACTTGCACTAGTGGAAAAAGGATTATTAGGTTCGGTTAAAAAGATTTTAAAGAACGGTTTTTGAACCATCTTAATAAATAGCGTTCCAAAAGATAAGTTGTTTTTTAGTACGGTTTTTAACCATTCCTAAAAAGTAATTTTATGTCACGGGATTTTGGTTTTAAGTTGTTTTAAGTCACGGTTGTTCCTAACCGTTCTTTAAAATGACTTTGTTTTAAAGCTAGTCTATTTGGGTTTTGGAGCGTTCTTTAAAATGGGTTAGTTATAGCGTTCCTTAAAATGGGTTCTTTCTGGAGCTAAATGTTATTTGACAGCTTTCTGGAGCAAAATGCTAGCATTTGACAATTTACTGCTAGAAATACATTATTAAACAATCACAACACAAAAAAGTACTTCAACAATTTCATTTCAAAAGAACATATTACTAAATAAACAAAAAGGTCTAGCCATACAAAGAGGCACAAGCCATCAACAAACAAAAGAGATGAACTTGTATGAAACATCCTATTAAAATGAAAACAAACAGCCTACTTGATTGAAGACAAAGACCTAACAATTAAAACAATTAAATACCATTAGTAAACCTACTAAAGCAACGCGCCAATAACAGCAACTAGATAACCACATCTTTCCCATGTACCGATCTTATAGAAATCATCAACTCGCCTAATCGTCATTGCAATATTCTTGGAAAAACTTTGATCCCGCATTGATTATCAATCCATCCAACTCATCTTTCCTTAAAGCTCTGGTAGAGTCATGAAGCTATAAACATAGTAAGATAAAACGTTAATAGTTTCACATAACCGATTAAATGCAAATAAACACAGTGTATAAACATTTACCTCACGCGGGAAGGTTTTTTGTTTTATATACAAAATTTCAAAAACAAACTTCATCACGTAGTAGCCGCATTCCCACAAAGCTACTTGTTGGTTACACTATCAGCAAATAACAAGTATACATTAAATATTATATGTATATACATTTAAAAGCTAGTATACACGCAAATAGTAGATGATTTACCTCAAGCATAGTCCACTTGAATGAATTGTCAAAAGCCCTAAACAAGAATGGTATTAAGTTAGAATATTATACATTTCCATTAAGATTTCACATGGAGAAATGGTGGATTGTTGGTACTGAGATGAAATACTACCTACTTTGATAAAGAGTTTAGATGCACAAGATCAGCACATAACATTTTATTAATATATAAATGCTCTTGTTATGGCTACTAACGAGGATTTTGACTATTGTTGTGGTACTATATCCTATTTTGCTACAACTTACTAAGTACTAACTTGGTATTCAATGATAGTCATCTAACATCACATATGCAATTTCAACACACTTTAATGAATTAAAGAACATGGTAGCTCAGTGAGATGGGCCTTGTTTAGATCATATACAATAATTCATACAGATTTCGCAGGTCGAATATGGTTTTGCTTGCCTACTCAGGAATTTAATTGTAGAGAATAAATATATAAGTTGAGTCAGGCTTATTTTGTAAACTGATAACCCGAATCACCCGACCCGATAACACCCGACAAACCGATACCCAACCTGATAAAACCCCTAAATGTGTATATTTTAAATTACTAACCTTTCCACTATGTTGCTAAGATAGAAACTGTTTGAGGTATTTTTCTTGTCTCATTTGTATGAATCAAATATGTATCCCGTCCTTGTCTTAGGGCAAATTAAAATTAAGACCCAGTGAGAACTACACAAAAAGTTTAAACATCGTTGTATAAAAACATGACATGCTAATTAAAAACTATATTATAACCAAGGAAAATAGCGTACTCTTGCAAATACGGTGCAAGGAATATCTCCTTCTCTTTATGTGCTTCACAGTAGCTGAGAATATGCTTTACTGGCTAAATACTCTCTTGATTCGCACACACGCCTGGATAACGTGGGATTGAACAAATGAACAGGGTTGAACTCTTCCTTACTTACCATCTCAAACAGGTGCCTAGATCAAGAATATAATAATTATTATAATTGATTAAAAAGAATTTATGTTATAGTAATAATTATTAAAACATTAACAAACTTACATGCACCACCAATGAAGTATGGTGCCATCAATCCAATCATTCGTCATCCAACCTAATAACGACTCATATTCAACAGACTCGTAAAAGGTTTCGTCATACATTCCATCAGGAGATGCAACATAGATCTGTTCGTTTCGGTCTTTGCGGTTTATGAAACGATTAGCTAAGGCTTGAATTTTTTGTGGCCTATTTGGTAACTTCGCCATAGCTCTTTTGATTGTTTTTGATGGCAATGGCTCTTCAATCTACATTAACAAACCATTTTATAATACTATCAATTAGTTGTAGGTACTATATATATTAACTTATATAGATATGAAGTTTGAGTATGATATGATTAATCCAAAACTACCATCTGCTGGTGACAATGTCCAGTCAATGGTGCTTGTGATGGCACAGGTTCATTAATCTACATAAAAAAAACCATTTACTCATATCAATTAGTTATGATTATAGATAGGAATAGTGTGGTTGCAAAACTTCAATGATTGCATATCTATAAACAAATCTGATGTAGTTTTAAGGAAAACGACTCCATGTACTTTAACCTACGTAATCCACATGTGTATATAGAGTATAATGATTGAGTGTTTACCGGTGTATGGCGAACACGCGCACATGCATTTTGATATCTCGATGGCCCATCACTATTACTGCAACCAACCTTATCTTTAAGTCTCCAAAGCTTAGAAAAACATGTTGAGTTGCTCTTTTTACTTAGCTTGGGAGGTTGTTTTCTCCACATACAGAATGGTCCCATACTCCTTAGACACACCTCGTGTCCCGAAAACTTTCCATTTTCTGCCTTTAATCCTTTCCTTTTTCCACCATTGCCTTTCAAAGACGATCCTTCTACTGCCGACCTAACAGGCTTCTTTAGGAAAACAAACGCATCTCGACCATCACTATTACTGCAACCAACCTTATCTTTAAGTCTCCAAAGCTTAGGAAAACATGTTGAGTTGCTCTTTTTACTTAACTTGGGAGGTTGTTTTTTCCGCGTACAGTATGGTCCCATAGCAACGCTTTCTATTCTGTCGTATGCTGACGTGGAAGACAATGCTACTTGATCTGATTCAACGAAAACTTTATTTACTTGAGGATTAATAGGTAGTAGTTGTTTTCGTTCTTCATGAGATAATAAATTTTGATCGAATAACGGAAATATTGGATGGATATCTTTGTTTTTCAATGCTTTGTCCGCTGGAATAGGTGTATTGTTTTCATCTAGATACATAAATGTAAATTCTTCGTCGTTTTCATGGTTGAAGTACTCTTCGTTGTCTTCACAATCAAAATATTCTTCTTCGTCGTCGTCATCAGGCTCTAGCAACGAGTTAATGTTATTTGTTGTATTTAATTCCATAATCATGCGTATGTATAATAAGAAGAATAAATCGATAAACATAAAAAAAAGACGTTTGAGAGTAGAGAAAGCCATGGAATATTGGTGGAACTTTGATCTTCTACCGAAAGAGATGATATGAATTTTTGTGTGTCTAATGGGTGGAACTAATCCCCCTATTTATAATGAGAGATTGAGTAGGAATCAAGGTAAAGATTACATAATCAAATCTCCCATGCCAAATTATGGTAATAAATTAATTATTAACTAAACAAATCAACACAATTATATTAGGAGGAGAGTTATATTGGATACAAAATATTGCTTTGTTATTAAGGAGTCATCCTCAATATCTATCTAAAAATAAATCACTACTGAAATTAAAAGCATTTAATTATTTCACATATTATTTAAAACTTAAATATCTCTTAAAATGTTAATCGTTAAACGAAAAAAAATATACCATCACAACGAGCATTTAATTATCTTTCTATAGATATCGACTTTGATATACTTTCGACAATTTTTTTTTCATTTTTATCACATTTTTTTTGTTTTTCACGTTCTTTTTTCGTCGTTGAAACTTGCCTTAAAATATCATATGTGATAACACACTAATTTATATATTCATATAAAATCACATGTGATTTAACACTAACATCGAATTACATGTGATTGCATTGGAATTACATATCATATATGACTTAACACTAATATCATATATTATTTTAGCATATGTGATTTATCAGTAATATCATATGTGATTTAACACTAATATCACATGTGATTTTATTAGTGTTTAATCACATGTGATTTCTCATGCAAGTTTCAATAACGGAAAAAATAGACAAAAAAACAAAAAAAGGTGAAAAACATGAAAAAACGAAATTTGTTTTTTGTCGAAACTATATCAGAGTGGATATCTATAGAAAGATAATTAAATGCTCTTCGTGATGGTATATTTTTTTGCTTAACGATTAACGGTTTAGGAGATATTTAAGTTTAAAAAAAGGATGAAAATTAGTTTTGGGTTTAATCTCATCCATTGGATCAAGATTGATATGGAGGGTGGAGATTATGTCACATTCGATTTAAATAAATCTGAGTAATTTAGTCCAATAATTTATGATTTAACAAGATTACCAGATTTCCAATCGTGATCATTTTGTCATATCTAAGGAAAATAGTTATCGAATTGGTGAAAAACTTGAGTCTTGAGTTTTGTTGATATCCACGCGTTTCTCGAATGCTCCCAATTGATCAGCTAGCAAATATATTAACTGAGAAAATACATGCAAAAATCGTCAACAAATAATGTTGGGTGAATTCATAGGTTTAAGGTAAAACTGTATTGAAATAGTTCAAGAATATTTCTGTAAGAAAAGTAGCGTTACAACTTTTAGAAGAATTGTTATCGAAATCCAAGAAATGTTTAATAATTCATGTAATGTTTCTATAGTGGACCACATGGTTTAAGTTCCAGCCAGCGAAAATATTTCAAAGTATAATTCATAGAATACATTTGCAACGAATACAATGTATAATCTTGATTCTTTGAGCTCATGACTCCGAAGCCTTGACGTTAACACATATTTGTATGTAATTTATGTTGGCCCCATAACTTGGTATTATTGCCTTATACCTAAATTCTAATAAAAATTGTCCGTTGATGGGTGCTCGAAGGATCGATTCAGACCCACGGCAGGGCTGTCAACACCCCAATAGATCTATTTTATTTGTATAGCGTTCACCATTATAGGCAATTAACAGTTCATGATGTGGGGTCTTGCAATAACTACTAATGCAATTGACCTAATATTTGGGTCCAACATATTCATATAGTTTCTTGTGTCCAGGTTTTTAAAACAAGCATGTATAAATCATGTATAGATAATCATGTGGTAGTAATGCAAAAGTTTAGTAAAAACATTCATTGTAACGCTTATGTTGTAGTAAACGATAAGTTATTCGGTAAAACAAGCTTGTATCAAGCATGTATTTAGTAAATCTATGTGGTAGATAAGCAAACAGCTTTAGTAAAAAACATTCATGTATCGCTTATGTAGTAGTAACGATAAGTTATTCAGTAAAACAAGCATGTATTCAAATGTAATTAGAAATAATGTCGGTAGTATAAAGCAAAAGCTTTAGTAAAAACATTCATGTAACGCTTATGTAGTAGTAAACGATAAGTTATTCGGTAAAAAACAAGCTATGTATCAAACATGTATTAGAAATCTTGTGGTGGTTAAGGGCGAAAGCTTTAGTAAATAACAATTCAGTTAACGCTTGTGTTGTAGTAAACGATAAGTTATTCGGTAAATACCATGCATGTATTCTCACCCCTAATATAGTTAAGAAAAACATTAAAATGAAAAGGTGGGGCTTGGAACTAACCGTATTAGCATGGAGATCAGAGTAGATGATTATTTGGATGAGAGAAATGTACGCATTGAGCTCCAATAAAAAAGGGTGGACGAGGGAATTAGATGTATGATAATGGAATCAATACGTAAAAATAAACACATGATTATGAGATATGTCTTCAAGATATGCACGGCATTGCATTATTACTTAACCAAAGTATTTTTATCCTAAAATTGTTATACCACCTGCACTTATACTGCATTAAGTGTCTATTCTGTCACGGCTTAGCGATTCTGTTTCTTATTACTATGTGGCCGCACTTTTATTGTCAAGAAGCGTAAAAACTATGTTGCTGAAATTTTGGTCAACTTTACAAGACACATATCTCTTAACCTATAAAATATTACAAAGATGGGGCTTTAACCCTGGTGAAAGATACTTAAGTCTAGTTTCCAGAACATTAGGCCTTTTAATCAAACCATTTACCAATCCACGAGGAAATGAGTTTTTACTAATCATAATCAAAACAGAAAGTTCGCTGTAATTCCTAACACTTACGGTTTGGCCATAAATCCTATTCTTTTATAGAAATCAAGTTAGAATCCAAAGTGAGATGAAATCTTATGATGTATAGGTGTTTTAACCTGTTAAAACCCAGCACTTTAGTGCAAAAATCTGGAGTTAAATCCCTTTTTCAAACAGTAGTTCAGAACTGACTAGTTTTCGTAAATCGGCCATAACTCCCTCATCCGGAGGAGTTGATAAACCATCCAATTAGCCACATGAACCTTATAACTATATCTATCCAAACATGTAATTTATTCACTGGCTCTAGGCCAAAAAGTATTGGGAAAATCCACGTTTTGCTACTGATCTAAAAATAGTCCATAAAACTACCTAGAAACCCCATCAAAACTTATCCAAATCACCAATTATTCACTTGCAATGCCATAACATATCCTAGAAACTTCCATCCTACATGCCAATATACCTTATGTACATTATTAACAATAGCCAAAACATATCAAGCACATGCTTGACTCAAAGAATCAAAATCAAATACACATGCAAATTCCATAAAAAATTAAACAACAAATTTTAAGGTTTTTAAGGTTGACTTACAACACAAAATGGATGAAAGAAAGAAGAATCACACACTTTATCCCTTTGATGAGTGTGTAGGGGCGCGAATCCACAAGGGAGCAACAAGACTAAATCCAACTTCTATTTACCCAAACCTTCTGAAATCAAAAAACCTTGTACTCCAATATGCGTTAATTTGATCAAAACCCTAAAACCCCAAAATCTTTAAAATCAAAACTTGAGAAAAACCAATTGCATGTGGTTTGATCTTTAAAAGGATGATGGGGGTTTATGTAGGAATGATTTTAGAGTAGATTAGAAGAGATTTAATGATTGTTGATGGTGGTTTTGGTGTTTTTTGTGTATGTGTGTCGAACAGAGAACAAGAAGAGGAGAGGGAAACTATTTTTTTTAATGATCTTTGTGTGTGTGTTTGGCTCTGCTTATACATAAAAAGAGGAGTGGGCTTCCTTTTTATAACAATTTTTATTAAAGTAAACTTGGGCTTGGGTCATGGGTTGGATAAACAAAATTAAGGGTGTTTGTTTTGGGTTGTGGCTGCCGAGCAACAAGAGAGAAAGAGTGGGTTTCGGCCCACCTTCGTTAAACGTTTATACATCTGTTAATCTCGAGCCCAAACACTAATCTAGCTCGTTAAATTTCAATTTTTAATAAAAACACGATTTTTGTCTCAGTTTCGGCCAAACATAAATAATAGATGAAAAATACTAAAAATTAAAATAATTAAGCTCGCAAGTCTTAAAATAGGCATTCGTTGATTTCTCAAACGCTAAAATGGATAAAGTTCAAATCACGACTCGAAAATAGCTAAAACGACGATTTTTCGTTGAAACGGCTAAAAACAAAATAATAATTTCCTTAAAAATTTGAAATGGAATTTAGAGCTCGGTTAAAATGTTGACCGTAAAATACGAGATGCTACAGTCTTCCCACCTTAAGGGAGCGCCGTCCCGGTGCTCTATTCGACTTATCTTCATAGGGTTTGTGACGGTTGATTCATAGTCGAAAAAAAAATCCATATCAGAAATGATGAGTCGAAAGAAGTTCATACCCCAAAGGATGATTCGTACGCACGCTATGTCGGATACACATAAGCCCACTGATTTATAATTTGTCACTTACAAAAAGAGGCGTCCCAATCCTTGTAAGTAATAATTTATAAACTTATGGTTCGGCGGTTTATAATTTTCTTATTCAAATAAAGAAGCGTCCTAATTTATTTCAATAAGACGATTATAAATCATCCTACTTAAGCATGACCGACACAAAAACACAATATCAAAACAGTGTTACAATAAGTTAAAGGGAGTGTCTACTTGACGGCGTGATTCTTCAAAATCATAAGAAGTAACAAGAAGAGTAATGAGACGTTAGTCAATCGCATTCCAAAGGTATGTGCCAAAAGACGGGACACGATCTGAGGTGACTAGAATAAGCGCACTCGCATCAATTGGACGATTTCCAAAACTAATGAATTAAAAACTCAACATACGCGATTTAAAACTCGGAGCGAACGATAAAAAATAACTAGTGGAATTGACAAAGTACACCGGATGTCAATATTATCAAAAAGGAAATAAAATAAAGTCACGTTAATGTTTCGGAGATCACCGCATCGCTCATAAAATATTAAGGAAAAAGAACTTATTAAGACTTACCATAGTGCTATACACATATGTAGGTAATTATCATTACATAAGCGTTTCTGCCCTTTGCAATCTGACTTAATGGACCTATATTTTAAAATTCGAAATAGGTATAAATGAACGGTTTTCGCCTTAAACAAGATGCTAGACTCTAGTTTACTGAGATTACAAGATAAATACTCAAAATGTTAAGATCCTAAGTGAAGTTATCATTTTACCATCATGTGCCAAATCTGATTATTTAAAACGTTTTCTTGTTATATCAATTTTAGCATAATTCCCATTTTTTTAACTCTGTTTGGCCCAAAACGAAAGCCCATATTTAAGTTTATCTAAATCCTACAGGTTTTAATTAGAGAATGGGGTACTTAATATGAAAATATTGGTCTCAAACTCATTTTGAAAATCTGGGCACAATTTATGATTAGTTTAGCCGTTTTAGTCATAACTCATTCATTCGGAATGGTTACGGCTCTACCCAAAGCCCCACATACACCTTGTATGTTGACCTACCCCCACTATGTACTATGGTTACAGGCCTTAAGTTAAAAATTATTCAACATCACATCAACTTTACCCAAAAATTTCTAAAAGTAGGCGAAAGCGATCGAAAATAGTCAACATTTAAATGAATTACTCTTTTATATATGGATGGCGGTAATCTTGAAGATAAAATTAAGAATTTAAAAATAAAATAGCTTACATATGTATGGGTATCCTGATATAGTACTCTCATTAATGTTCGAGGGAGAAAATAAGAAAACAGGAAGTACGCGATAATCGAATTGGTCAGCGTATATATAACCGACCAATATAAAGAAGATAATATTACGTCATAAGATAGATGTAGGAGAGTAAAATCATAACCAAGTATTATATACTTAATTATTAATGTAGTAGCAATAAAGATGCAAAAGAGAGCATATAAGTTACCTGGGAGCAAGCGCGCGCGGATATCCGACAAAGATAAAGGACTCTTAATTTTTTTTGAAAAACGGTTATAGTCTAGAGTTTTGAAACCGACCTAGTTCGCTATAACGAGTGCTCTGATACCAATCTGTAACTCCACCAAAATTTCAACAACACAGCGGAATACCACTTTGGGGTGCTACTTCATAGTATAAAGTACAAGTTATAGAAAACGACCTCAAAAGAGACGTTTAATAAAATGTTACATTCGATTTAAATAAATCAGAGTAAATTTAGGTCCCAACAATTTATAATTTAACAAAATTTCATGAGTTCAAACGTGACTCATTTGTATAATAAAAGAAAACATTTATCGAATGTAAAAAAAAAAAACCAAGTCCTTATAGTTTTGATATCCGCGCGTCTCGAATGCTCCCAATGCTCAGCTAGCAAGATAATAACCTGAGAAAATACATGCAAAAACGTCAACAATAATGTTGGTGAATTCATAGGTTTAAGTAAAAGCAGTATTGAAATAGTTCAAGAAATATTTCTGTAAGAAAAGTAGCGTTACAACATTTAGAAGAATTGTTATCGAAATCCAAGTAATGTTTCAATAAATCAAGTAATGTTCAATAGTGGACCACAAGGTTTAAGATCAGCCAGCGACAGTATTTCAAAGTATAATTCAACAGAATACATTGCAACGAATACAATGTATAAATCTTGATTGCATTGAGCTCATGACACCGAAGCCTTGACGTTAACACATATCTTGTATGTAATTCATGTTGCCCCATAACTAGGTATTATTGCCTTATACCTAAATTCTAAATACAAATTGTCCGTTGACTGGGTGCTCGAAAGGATTCGATTCATACCCCCGGACAGGGCTGTCAAACCCAATAGATCTATTTATTTGTACTAGCGCTCACCCATTATAGGCAATTAACAGTTCATGATGTGGGGTCTTTGGCAATAACTACTCATGCAATTGACCTCATATTTGGGTCCAGCATACCATAAAGTTTCTTGTGTCCAGTTTATAAAACAAGCATGTATCAAACATGTATTAGAAATCATGTGGTATGCAAGTAAAAGCATTAGTAAAAACATTCATGTAACGCTCATGTAGTAGTAACCGATAAGTTATTCGGTAAAACAAGCATGTATTCTCACCCCAAAAATAGTTTAAGAAAACCATTAAAATTGAAAAGGTGGGGCTATGAACTCACCGTAAGTCAAGTAAGCGACGAGGATCGAGAAGCTGAGTATATAGATCGAGAGAGGTCACCAACAATCACCGGCAACCTAAAGGAGTGACGCGACTTAGTAAGATATATAAGTTAAAACAATACGTAAGTATATTTTAACAAGTATGGGATATGTTTCTTAGATATATGCGTGGCGTTCGGCTACATCCTACTACTTAGGAAAATGAAATTGGGTTCCCCGATAATTGGTTACGTCAACGCGACACGCTGATAAAGGATTGAGGTTTCAGGTTGGATGAGTTTGGTGGTTGGTTAAATAAAATACACAAAGTATGTAATATATTCCGTATATATTACATATGAAAAAAAACAATTATATAATTCATGTGGCGAATCATATAATAAAGACAAACAAACAAAAGAATAAGTCGCATATATATACTTTACAGTATTTTTAAGAACTAAGAAAAATAATCGTAACAATATAATTCGACACGTTTTCGAAATTCACTTTACTAAATTAATAAAACGTTATTGCATAAAAGTAAACACACGTTCTAAAGTTACGAATTAGATAAATAACGTTTTTAAAGACTTTACAAAAGTTATAGTCTGGAATTATAAGATAATATTTTCTAATTTAGTATTTCGTTATGCGTTTTAACTAAACTAGTTGTCTTGTTTATAAAAGTATAGTTTTCGTTTATTTAACGATTTATTGTATTATTACAAATAAATAATCTTATAGTTATATAACTTTGTCATTTAATCAAGTTTCTAAAATAATAGAAGTGTTAAACGAAAAATACTTAGTATATAAATTTTTATAAATTTTGGCATGACCTATTCGTTTATACAACGTTTTCCATTTTTACAATATTCAACGTTTTCCACTTTTAATCAAACCATGTTGCAAAAGTAAGCCGTGTTTGTATATTTTATTTAAATAGACCAAATATAAAAACAAATATATAAATCCAAACACACCTTATGGGTTGAACACAAACACCCGTTTGGTGTTATACAACGAAACAAACGCATCTTATGGATGTTAAGGCCATAACCAAACGAACTAAATAGTCTAAAACAGCAACCAAACACCCATTTTGGGGCAGTTAAACACAAATCCAAACGCCCCTAAAGGCTGTTAACCACCGAACCAAACCCCTTAAGGCTGTTAATGTAAAAACAAAACCCCTTGGCAGTTTTACATAGCAAAAACAAAACATCCCCGTTGATAAACCAACCTGAACGCACCTTAGCGGTGGCAGCCCGCAAACGCGCCCCATAGAGTGGCGCCTGCGCCCTTTCGGCGCAACAACTAACTACGAAACCCATTTTGGTGTTTTTTGTTGAACCAAAGCACACGAGTGGTGCGAAATGAGATTCAAAGACTAATGTTATATAACAAAACAAACGCATCTATGGTGATGAAAAAAAAATGCAGCGCCCTTGTGGCGTGACATGAACCAACGCCAAACCTTGTGGTTTTTCTTGATAAAACTAATGAACCTATAGCTGCTAACACAAAAAACAGCGCAAACCCAATCAAAACCCATAAGATAACCCTCAAGAAACAAGCCCTAAATTCATTTAAATCTTTCATGAATCTTTTACAAATTTTACAAGAGGCTTTAGGATGGTGTTTTTTGGATAAAGGAGTATGAAAATTTTGTGAGGATGGTGGTGGTGGTGCTAGGGTGTTCGGCAGAAATGGAGAAAGAAAGGAGCTAGTTAATCTTGTATTCCTTGGTTTGAATCAGCCCACACAAGAAAAGTGGGATTGGTGTTTGATTCTCTAGGCTTAATCTTTCATTTTGTAAGCCCTAATCTTTCTTTTATTAGTCCTACCTTTTTATTTATTGTTTTCTTTAATTTTAATCCATGAAAATGGATGTTTAAGTTCTGAATATATATGTATGGTTATGTTCTTAAGGGTGTTTTCAATTAGTTATGACATTGGGCTAGGTCTTAGATGAAGTAAAATGATGTTTACAAATGTTATAAGTTGAAATAATGGGACTGTTTTGAAAATAGTAGCAAAACGTGTGATTTTATAAAAACATTGGCTTGGAAGCTTTGAGTATTTACGATGACTGGAAATATACATGTCTTAGCATCATAAGATAGTTGGATGCTCAACCAACTCCTTGGTATGAGAGAGTTATGGCCAAAACAAGAAAATAGGTCAAATCTGGACATATGATTAGAATACGAGTTAAACTCCAAATTTTTGCCATAAAATAATAGATATTAAAGGTTGGGTCAGTAGTAGACATCATAAGGAAACCATAGCCTTGTCCTACCTCTTCTGCCTATCTTGGTTTGCGGAATTATGGGCCATTTTAGTAAAGGGTAAATTTTTTACTAACTTTCTGTTTTGGACAACCAGGGGTAAAATGGTCTTTTCACATAGTTACGAAAATTTGTAAATTATGAGACTTTCATTTCTGGAAACTAGACACAAATATCTTTCCAGGGGTAAAAGCCTCATAATAACCTTTGTGAGCTAGGAGATATGAGTCCACGAAGTCAAGTTAAAATCAGAAACTGAGTTTTTACGCCTAGACTAAAAATTTGAAAACGTATAGTACACCGTGATAAAATAAAAGTTAGAAGCCGAAACTTAGTAGATGTTCATTTGACTATAAGACCAGGTCATAAGTCAATTTGGGATTAAAAAGGACTTGGGGAAGTTCTAGTGAAATGCCATGCTTATCTCGGAAACACATCTCATGATCACATGTTTAATTTTTACGTATTGTTACTTTCTACGTACTAAGTCGCGTCACGTCTTTTAGGAGGTGCCTAGGAGTACTTCCCGCTCGCTCAAGACTCGTAATACTTCTGATTTAAGTGTTCTTACGGTGAGTTCATAGCCTCGCCTTTCAACTTTTAAACTGTATTTATAAAACCCCGCGAGGGAGATACATGCTTGTTTTATAAACTGAGCACAAGAAACTTTATGGTATGCTGGACCCGAACATGATATTAATTGCATAAGTTGCTATTGCCAAAAGACCCCACATCATGAACTGTTAATTGCCTATAATGGGTAAGCGCTAGTACAAGAAATCAGATTCTATTGGGGTTTGAAGCCTGTCCGGGGGTCTGAATCGAATCCTTTCGAGCACCCAGTCATCGGACAATTTGTATTTAGAAGTTAGGTATAAGGCAATAATACCTAATTATGGGGCAACAAGAATTACATACAAAATATGTGTTAACGTCAAGGCTTCAGTGTCATGAGCTTATTGCAATAGAAACTTGAATAATGGCTTGTCCGTAAAAACAGTCAACAAATGAACAAACTAGTTTCTCTTTTAATATTTAAACTCTATGGATTCACTCAATTTTAATACTTTTTGACTTTTATCCGCGTTTGGCCAAAACCGCGTCAAAATAGTGTTTTTACAATTTTTTAATATCTTAACTTCGTGTTTTAAAAACAAATATTGTGGTATAAATGTTTTAAAAAAATAAAAATAAAACATATATTTTTATCTATGGTAGTTAATGATAAACCCTTCCTTATAACATATATAAACCAAACACCCCTTTAATTTGTTTTAGGCTCCATCAAAACTAGAAACAAAACACCCCCTTATTATATTTTACTCCTACTAAATCCTAAACCAAACACACCCTTATATTTGTATTTCCTCCAACAAAACCAAAAACCAAACACTCCCTAATATTTTTCTTTATAAATCCAAGCCCAAGTATACTTTGATAAAAAAAATTATAAAAGCCTATTCTTTTATTTTATAACCGGATCCAACACACACACAGACAAAAAATTTGACTCCCCTCTTCCTCCTCTCACTGTGTTCATCGAACAACATCAACCACCATCAAGATCATCACCAAATTTTCTTCCATCACATCCAAATCATTCCTACATCACTCCTACATTAATCCCTATCATCCCTTTGAAGATTAACCCACATGCAATTGGTTTTTCTCAAGTTTTTGATTTTAAAGATTTTGGGGTTTTAGGGTTTTGATCAAATTAACGCATATTGGAGTAACAAGGGGTTGATTATTAGTGTTTTTAAACAAGTTTGGTGTAGAAGATTAAAGTTTTTGGGTCTCCTTTATCCCTCTTTATGGTCGGCCAAACATCAATCCCTCGATAGAATTGATTTTCCTTCTCTTGATTTCGCGTTGTAAGCTTCTAACTATTCTTTTTGTATTGTTTAATCTTATATATACTTGCATGTAGGTTGATTATGTTTGAGAATCCATGAAATAAGTTAGAAGTTATGATTCTTATGTTGTTGGCAAGATTAGTGAGTTAATAGATGTATTAAGGTAGTTTGAGATAATATGGAAGCATGTTTGAGGTTGTTGTAAACTGAGATTTAAGAGATGAGTGTTGTTGTAAACTGAGATTTAAGAGATTAGTGTGGTGGTGGTTGTTATAATGATCGTATGGTAAAAATTTGAGCTTCCAACTCTTAAAAACAAGAAAGTTATGGCGATTTGAAATTGGGAAATTGTTTCGGCAAAACCCTGCACACGTCGTTTTTGTGCAGAATTTTAGTCCATTTTGCGAGTAGTGTAACTTGATCATGCCAATAGCTTTACTTGATTTGCAGGACCCTATGATTAAGTTCTTCGAGTCTACTTTCTAACGAACTAGGCCTCAACGTTTTTCAATGCTTAAAAGTTGGTCAAATGGGGTTTACAAGATTAAGTGTCAAAACTGTGTTTGCTATCCAGAAATTCGATTGTAAATATGTTGTGTGCAGGCGGGTTAAAACTTAATATTTTTTGACGAAATTCGCACAGTAGCATCTTCATAATATGTGTGACCTTCCTGAATTTTTCCAAATTTTTCTGGAAAGGTTAGAGGTGTCTAATAGTGTCCAACTTTTGCAAAGTCCAGCAGACCCTGTTTTGGGGTAAGTTACGTTAGCGCATTTTTGAAAAATGGTTAGAGTTGGCTATGATTTTGAGGAAAGCTACTGAGGTTTAATAACATGTATATGTGGGTAGATATAGAAGGAGAACGTCATATTTGACCGTTTGGTATCTCTTTAAGTGTGGTTAACGACTAGTAAAAACCGATAGAATTTCAGAAAATATGGAAGTGGTACTTTAAGTGACTCTAGTACATGGATTCTTAAACATATGATAATATTACATGCCAATGTATAAATAAGTAATTGATTCTTTTATATTAAGTTACATTACATTATAACTATGAATTTTAATCGCGCACCACTATTTTAGGTCGCGGTTCGGATCTCTCGACTTCCTTTCTTCATTGTTGATCATGATGTTCGCATCATTGTCATAGTTATTCACTCGTTGTGATTCTCTATTCCGATACTTCTACCTAAGGTGAGTTCATAGCCCCACCTTTTCTCTTTTAATGGTTTTCATAAACTGTTTTCGGGGTGAGAATACATGCTCGTTTTACCAAGTAAACTTATTGATTTCTACTACTTAAGCGTTACGTGACTATCTTTACAAAAGTTTTTACTTGCTTACTACATGACTTCTAAAACATGTGTGATACATGGTTGTTTCTTATGAACTGATTTAAAGCTTGATTTGTTTACTACATCATTTGAGATCATTACATTCCTATATATGAAAACCGTGAGTTTTGAACACATTACTTGTTTTACTTTGGACGCAAGTGTTTACAAATTGTATGCTACCCGGATTTAATGCCTGAATATTATTGCATAAGTTACCTTCTTGCCATTAAGTCCCTACTTATCATGAACCGTTAATTGCTATTGTAGTGAGCGCGAATGTTGTGGATAGATCTATCGGGACTGACAATCCCCGTCTACTTTTCCGGACTTTATGGTTTTTAGATAATCATGTAACGCACTTAACATTTGAGGTATCCTTGGGGTTATTAGCTGTATACCCTACTTTTATTGGGGCAAAAATCTTGTTAAGGTGTCGGTGTCATGAGCTTAACGCAATAATATATATATATATATTCCATTTAGACTTTGTGAATTTGTTTCTCTTGTCTACATTACTTTAATCTTGTGGTCCACTACTAAGCATACTTGATTTATTAAATTACTACTTGGATTTCGATAACAATTCTTCTAAATGTTGTAACGCTACTTTTCTTACTGAAATATTACTTGATTTATTTCAATACTGGTTTTACTTAAACAAACATTATTGTTGACGTTTTTGCATGTATTTTCTCAGGTTATCATATTGCTAGCTGAGCATTGGGAGCATTCGAGTCGCGTGGATATTAAAACTTCAAGGACTTGGTTTTCTTCATATTCGATAACTATTTTTCCTTAAATATACAAAATGATTCACGTTTGAAATCTTGTAATCTTGTTAAATTATAAATTATTGGGACCTGATTTTACTCTGAAATTTTAATCGAATGTGACATTTTATTAAACGTCTATTTTGAGGCCATTTTCTGTAACTTGTGTGTATGAACTACGAAGTAGCACCCCAAGTGGTATTCCGTTGCGATGTTGTGATTTTGGGGGTGTTAGAGATTGGTATCAGAGAACTCGTTATAGCGAACTAGGTCGTTTTCAAAACACTAGACTATAACCGTTTTTCGAAAAATTTTAAGAGTCCTTCACTATTGTTCGATATCCGCGCGCGCTTGCTCCTAGGTAACTTATATGCTCCCTTTTGCATCCTTATTATTATTTTATTAATAATTAGTATGTAATACTTGGTTATGATTTTGCTCTCCTATGTCTATCTTATGACGTCATACTATTTGCCTTATATCGGTCGGTTATATATTGACCACCCCGATTATCGCGTACTTCCTGTTTTCTTATTTTCTCCCTCGAACGTTAATGAGAGTACTATATCAGGATACCCGTACATATGTAAGCTATTTTATTTTTAAATTCTTAATTTTATCTTCGGGATTACCGCCATCCATATATAAAAGAGTAATTCATTTAAGTGTTGACTATTTTCGGTCGCTTTCGCCTACTTTTGGAAATTTTTGGGTAAAGTTGATGTGATGTTGAATAATTTTTTTAACTTGAGGCCTGTAACCATAGTACATAGTTGGGTAGGTCAACATACAAGGTGTATGTGGGGCTTTGGATAGAGCCGTAACCATTCCGAATGAATGAGTTACGACTAAAACGGCTAAATTGACCATAAACTGTGCCCAGATTTTCAAATGAATTTAAGTCCAAAACTTTTCATATTAAGTGCCCCATTTTTCAATTAAAACCTGTAGGATTTAGATAAACTTAAACATGGGCTTTCGTTTTGGGTCAAACAGAGTTATAAAATGGGAATTATGCTAAAAACGATAGAACAAGAAAACGTTTTAAATAATTAGATTTGGCACATGATGGTAAAATGATAACTTCACTTAGGATCTTAACACTTTGAGTATTTATCTTGTAATCTCAGTAAACTAGAGTCTAACATCTTGTTAAAGGCAAAAACCATTCGTTTATACCTATTACGGATTTTGAAATATAGGTCCATTAAGTCAGATTGCAAAGGGCAGAAATGTTTATGTAATGATAATTACCTACCGGTCGGTTATATATACGTTGACCATTCCGACTATCGCGTACTTCCTGTTTTCTTATTTTCTCCCTCGATCGTCAATACTAGTATTATATATAGATACTCGTACATATGTGCATAGTACTATGATAAGTCTTAATAAGTTCTTTTACTTCAATATTATATGAGAGTTGCGGTGATCTCTGAAACATTAACGTGACTTTATTTATTTCCCTTTTTGATAATACTGACATTCGGTGTACTTTGTCAATTCCACTAGTTATTTTATTGTTCGACTCCGAGTTTTAAATCGCGTATGTTGTGTTTGTAATTCATTGTTTTGAAATCTTCCAATTGATGCGAGTGCGGCTTTATCTTGTCACCTCAGATCGTGTCGTCTTTTGGCACATACCTTTGGAACGCGATTGACTAACGTCTCATTACTCTTTTTGTTACTTCTTATGATTTTGAAGAATCATGCCGTCAAGTAGACACTCCCTTTAACTTATTGTAACACTGTTTTGATATTGTGTTTTTGTGTCGGTCATGCTTAAGTAGGATGATTTATAATCGTCTTATTGAAATAAATTAGGACGCTTCTTTATTTGAATAAGGAAATTATAAACCGCCGAACCATAAGTTTATAAATTATTACTTACAAGGATTGGGACGCCTCTTTTTGTAAGTGACAAATTATAAATCAGTGGGCTTATGTGTATCCGACATAGCGTGCGTACGAATCATCCTTTGGGGTATGAACTTCTTTCGACTCATCATTTCTGATATGGATTTTTTTTCGACTATGAATCAACCGTCACAAACCCTATGAAGATAAGTCGAATAGAGCACCGGGACGGCGCTCCCTTAAGGTGGGAAGACTGTAGCATCTCGTATTTTACGGTCAACATTTTAACCGAGCTCTAAATTCCATTTCAAATTTTTAAGGAAATTATTATTTTGTTTTTAGCCGTTTCAACGAAAAATCGTCGTTTTAGCTATTTTCGAGTCGTGAAGGGGGGGGGGGGGGTGGGGGGGGGGGGGTTTCAACTTTATCCATTTTAGCGTTCGAGATGTCGACAATTTCATAATTTAGCCATGAGAGCTTATTTTATTTTATTTTTATTAATTTTCATCTTTTATCCGCGTTTGGCCGAAACCGCGTCAAAATAGTATTTTTTTTTTACAATTTTTAATATTTTAACTACGTGTTTTAAAAACAAATATTATGGAATAAATATTTTAGAAAAATAAAAATAAAATATAATTTATAAACATAACATATAAACCAAGCACCCACTTTAATCGTTTTAGACTCCCATCGAAATAGAAACCAAAACACCCTCTTATCATATTTTTACTCCTACTAAAACTCAAAAACAACACTCCTTTAATTTTATAAAAGATGGGAAGTAATTAAATATATTAATCAATAAATATATATAGCCTTATATCAATTTTTTTTCCAAATCAAATACACACACAAACACAGTTAATAAATTTTGGGTCTCTCCTTCCCTTCCTCATCTTTGTTCGACACAAAAACTACCATCATCAATCTTCAATCATCCAACAAATCACTCCCTTTTACCTAAAATAAACTTATAAAACTAACCATGATCATTCTTTTCTCACGTTAAAATTCACCAAACATCAGTTTTAAGAAGTTATTGATTTATCAAAACCTTTTAATCTTTGAGTGTTTGATCTAATTAAAAGCAATAGGATCATCAAGGGTTAGATATTGATGGTGTAAACAAGTTTTGATGCAACGAAATTGAGTTTCGGATATTGTTTTGGGGTTGTGTGGTTTTCGGCCAAAGTCATGAAACCATAAGGGTTTATGGTTTTGATCTTTTAGCTATTCCATTGTGTTTGTAAGCCTCTTGTTTTCTTTTTATGTTAATTTAATTTTTGTTGGGTGCATGTGTTTGATTTTGATTTTTATAAGCATGTATTATTCTTATTATGGTTGATCATGGTTTGATTATGAAACATATGGTATTGATGATTGGGATATGTTTATAAGATGTGTATTGGCATTGTGTTTGATTAATTAGTGATTTGGATGAGTTTTGGATTGAATTAGAGGTAGAATTAAGAGGCTGTTTTTAAATCAGTAGCAAAACGTGGCTTTTCCCAATACTTTTTGGCCTAGAGCCTGTGAATAAATTACATGGTTGGATAGATATAGTTATAAGGTTCATGTGGCTAATTGGATGGTTTATCAACTCCTCCGGATGAGGGAGTTATGGCCGTTTTACGATTGCTAGTCAAATCTGGAACATCGTTTGGAAAACGAGTTAAACTCCAAGTTAATGCTCTAAAATGTAGGATAGGAAAACTAATCTCAGTAGTATACATCTTAATCTAACTTCTCCAAGTGGATTCACTTTAATAGCTATTACGGTTTGGAAAATACAACAAAATTAGTGTTTGGTAGGAAAATTTGGGACTGCTGCAGACCAGCAGTATAAATGGGTTAATTGCAGCAAACTTTTGGCCTAAGAAGGTCTGGATTATTTGATGGGGTTGTATAAATAAGTTCAAGGTACATGTGTCGAATTGGATAGAGCCATATCTCCTCCGGATGAGTGAGATATGACCGATTTACGAAAACTAGTCAGTTCTGAACTACTGTTTGAAAAAGGGATTTAACTCCAGATTTTTGCACTAAAGTGCTGGGTTTTAAAACATGGTTAAACACTAGACATCATAAGATTTCATCTCTCTTTGGATTCAACTTGATTGCTATTATAGAATAGGATTTATGGCCAAAACCGTAAGTGTTAGGAATTCAGCGAACTTTCTGTTTTGAGTTATGATTAGTAAAAACTCATTTCCCGTGGATTGGTAAATGGTTTAGTTAAAAGGCCTAATGTTTTGGAAACTAGACTTAAGTATCTTTCCAGGGGTGAAAGCCCCATCTTTGTATCTTTTATAGGTTAAGAGATATGGTCTTGTAAAGTTGACTAAAATTCAGCAACATAGTTTTACGCCTTTTCTTGACAAATAAAAGTGCGGCCACATAGTAATAAGATAAGAATCGCTAAGCGAGACATAATAGACACTTAATGTAGTATAAGTGCAGGTGGTATACCAATTTTGGGATAAAAATACTTCGGTTAAGTAATAATGCAATGCCGTGCATATCTTGAAGACATATCTCATAATCATGTGTTTATTTTTACGTATTGGTTTCTTTATCATACTAAGTCGCGTCACGCCTTTTTAGGTGGTGCTTAGGCATACTTTTCTCTCATCCAAAGATTCATCTACTTCTGATCTCCTTGCTAATACGGTGAGTTCATAGCCCCACCTTTTCTCTTTTAATGGTTTTCATAAACTGTTTTCGGGGTGAGAATACATGCTCGTTTTACCAAGTAAACTCATTGATTTCTACTACTTAAGCGTTACATGACTATCTTTACAAAAGTTTTTACTTGCTTACGACATGACTTCTAAAAACATGTGTGATACATGGCTGTTTCTTATGAACTGATTAAAGCTTGATTTGTTTACTACATCATTTGAGATCATTAAATTCCTACATATGAAAACCGTGAGTTTTGAACACATTACTTGTTTTACTTTGGACACAAGTGCTTTCCAAATTGTATGCTATCCAGATTATTGCCTGAATATTATTGCCTAAGTCCTTTCTCTGCTACTTAAGTCCCCTGTTTATCATGAACCGTCAGTTGCTATTGTAGTGAGCGCGAATGTTGTGGATAGATCTATCGGGACTGACAATCCCCGTCTACTTTTCCGGACTTTATGGTTTTTAGATAACCATGTGACGCATTTAACATTTGAGGTATCCTTGGGGTTATAGCAGTATACCCTACTTTTATTGGGGCAAAAATCTTGTTAAGGTGTCGGTGTCATGAGCTTAGTGCAATAATATATACTTAGACTTGGTGAATTTGTTTCTCTTGTCTACATTACTTGTTTTGGACTTCGGAATATGTACTTAGTCCACCATTACTTAAGTCTTGTGGTCCACTTTTAAATACTTCCTGATTTATGGAATCACTACTTGGATTTTGGAAATAATACTTTGAATGTTGAAACGCTACTTTTCTTCTGAAATATTTCTTAAATTATTTCAACACTGCTTTTACTTAAACCTATGAATTCACCAACATTATTGTTGACGTTTTTGCATGTATTTTCTCAGGTTATTATATTGATAGCTGAGCATGGGAGCATTCGAGACGCGTGGATATCAAAACTTTAAAGGCTTAGTTTTTCTTCACATTCGATAATTATTTTTCTTTAAATATACAAATGAGTCACGTTTGAACTCTTGTAGT
Source organism: Tanacetum coccineum (assembly GCA_026074375.1). Taxonomy (NCBI): domain Eukaryota; kingdom Viridiplantae; phylum Streptophyta; class Magnoliopsida; order Asterales; family Asteraceae; genus Tanacetum; species Tanacetum coccineum. The sequence continues at coordinate 8,605 of BQNB010006417.1, read as the reverse complement.
CTTGTTAAATTATAAATTATTGGGACCTGATTTTACTCTGATATTTTAATCGAATGTGCATTTTTTTAAAACGTCTCTTTTGAAGTCATTTTTTTTAACTTGTGCGTATGAACTGTGAAGTAGCACCCCAAGTGGTATTCCGCTGCGTTGTGATTTTATGGGGGTGTGACAGAGTGGTATCAGAGCACTCGTTATAGCGAACTAGGTCGTTTTCAAAATCCTAGACTTTGTTTCTTTGTAAATTTGGGGGTGTTACATATGCAAACATTAGTAAGAAAGAAAACATGTCAGGAGGAATAAATAGAACCACAATTTAAGATCTGGAATACAAGAAAAATTTACCACCATTTTCGCCATCCAAAACGTTTCGGATTAGCAATTCTTACAGCGTTTATAATGGCTTCCCAGAATTAAGGATAAGGTTCCATGCCAAAAAAAATTTCTGGAATGGTGGCGGTATGGGTTCGCCAAAAGGAAGTCCATGACTTCTGTATCTATATTGAGAAAGCTTAGGACGATCAGACCGGGAGGTGTGTGGGCGGGGGGGGCTGCATGGGGGGTGTAACGGGGGTTAGGTGGGGAGGGGGGGCTGCGAGAGGGGGGTCTTTACTTAAAATTATTGCTCTTCAAAGACACTGAAAGTGGAAAAGGCCGCCGGAGAGTCTACCATTAAAAAGTGGTGTTCTCAATTTCTCTTACGGAATCTAATGGTTTGTTGTGGCAAACGGAGCAGCGTCAGAACGCTTAATCGAACGACATCCCACCCTTTATTGTTGAAAACTAGTCTGTCCAGAGGGAAGCAGTTAACATTATAGGTTGAATAAGTCGTGGTACGCGAACATTAGTCTCAAAAATGAGATAATACTTTGGCCGCCCTAAACACAAACAGGTTGGGATATGTGATTGAGGGAAATATGGCCAAGAACATCCATAAGACACTAAGACAAAGGGAGCACATTCGTTGGCTATATTTATAAAAAAGAGTTTTACTCGCATTACACATTGTGACTTCCGGAACTGGGTTTTTTTTGTCAGCAGAGTGATACTTCTACATGTACCTCGAACAACGGTTTTTCTGGGTCTAAGTTTGTTAAGTTTTTGGGGGTCAAACAAAAGTGTTCACCAGTGATCGTGTGACTACGGAATGGAGTATAATTACGAATAAAACAATATATAACGCTTCTAATTAAAAAAATTTTGGTCCGGGCCCAGCCAATCTGTCCTCCCGTCCTTTAAATTTTTTTATATTATAATTTTTTAATTATTTGTTATTTTTTTAATAATGTGGGTGATCACAAAGCAGGTATAGGGTACTTAGTACTTAGTGCTTTCTTAAGCACTTTTGAATTAACTTTTTGATTTAATATCACATATTGGTACTCCTCGTCGTTGTATAAGAAAAGTAAAGAAGACCTTACCTGGTAGCCTAAAAGATCGGAAATTGCAAAAAAGCGTTGGAATATGGTTTGAACGCTGAAGAACTATATCAATGGAGATTAGAGATAAATCGGAAAAGAAAACGTGAAAAGGCAAAAGGGATATTTATACCATTGGTTGTATATTTAACCCAAGCATAACTCTCCGAATGTGACAGTGTAACACACTATACGCAATCATGGCCGAGACAGAATGTGACTGATCGTACTGTTGGTAACTGCCATTAGGCCATATCTAGAGTCAGGAAAAATGATATAGGTTGAGGTGAGTTATACGTCACACCAAAACTACTAACCGATTATTTAAGGAAACGTCAGGAGAAGCAAAGCAATCACGAAAGATGGAAAATGTACGAAGAAAAAGTCTAGCAATATTTACTACGCAATACAAAGCCGCGCGCAGTAAAACTACTGGACTGGGGGACTTGATGACGTGAAATGGGGACACCAGGCCTTTGGTCCTAGGTTATACCATCACACTTGGGCCCCGACCCAGTCAAATAAATAATAAGTATAAATGGGCTGAGATTAAGCCCAGAACTACACTGGCACGGCCCGTGTATAGTAAGGCGGACGTGATCGGCTATGGGCCACTTCCGTAGACCATTCGCGAAACAGCCAGCGTCTGCGGAAGGGTATCCGCGTCCGCAGTCACGATTACCACGGATCCTTGCCCGATAAGGGTCCCACTCTGGCCACTAACAATTACAAGCGAAATACTAGGAAACCCTAGTATTATGCTCCTCTATAAATAGGAGTCCTCTGACACACCATAAGGTACATAACTTCTGACACCTTTTAACACACATATATCCTCTGACAACATGAATACTTACTCTCACGCCGGAGTCTAATCGTGAGGTCCATCCCCATGGTAAGGCTAACAGTTTTCCTTCATTTTGCAGGAAATCATCATCAATCACTTTGTTAGTACAAGATCTACTTCGAAGAGAGCTTGGAAGTTCAGTCCAACAAGCGATCCGAGCCCAACTCATACCCCGTCACACTTTTTGTACTAACAATAGAGATTAAAGATATTTTTAGTCGTAGAAAATTAATTTTAATTTTCAGGACTTCTTAAAGAAAAAAAGAGTAACAAAGTGTTAAATTTTTTAAAAACGTGCTTAGATGGAATATTTTAGAAAAATAAAAAGTGTAATAAACATGTAAAAAAACTATAAATCTCATTTCTCTAATGATTAGTTAGAGAATAGAAAAACCATTTTTCCATTTATAAAAGGAATTTGAAAAATATTTTATTTAAACATGCTTTTCATTTGCTCATTTTTCTTTGAAACTTTTTTTAAAGGTATTGGCTAAGATATATTTATTAATCTGAAACTTTCTTTATGAATTAAAAAATATATTTAATACTCATTAATTGAGCATATAAATTACTCCATCCGTCTTAAATTAATAGCTCACGTTTTTTTTAGATCTCTCAATTTAATTGTCCACTATAAATGAGGAAATTCGATCACCTTTGGTTGTAATTAATATTACAAACTAAAAAAGAGATTAATTATTAGTTTAAGGTAAAATTATCATTCTGCAAAAAGTAAGAGAAAGAAAACAGTAATAAATATGTTTTTTTTAACCGTGCGTTTTTTTGTTTGGAAAAAATTATCTTAAGACGAAGGAATATTTAAATGTAATATTCAATTTAAAAAACTTGAACTTTTATGCTAACATTAAAAAAAATGCCTTACCTTTTTCTAAAATGACCTTCAATTTTCTCCTAAACGCAACATAAAATTTGAGGTATGATATATTATAAGTCTATCTAAAATGATTAGAACGCATAAAATCAATAACACAAGTAACAATTTTCTAACTTGTGCACTTTCAAGTAGGCACACATAAAAATTGTGTACGTACAATATACCCCAGAGACGAATTTGTCACAATCAAATTTGTGCAAGTCGGAAATTTATTGATCTAAGGGTGCGTTTGGTATGAGGGATTTGGCATGTGGGATTAGGAATTGCATTAAAAAGTGATGTTTGGTTCCATTATTGAATCTGAGATATTGCTGTGATGACTAAATATTTTCTATTAGTAAATCCAGGGCCCTTTATCAGGTTTTGACGTTGGCATTAATTTTTCTATCTAGATATTTGTGCATTACACAATCTCAACCACAAATTAGTATGATGGCTCATGTATTTACCTACTTTTGTTGACTATCTACTCGTAAAAATATCATAAATATTTCCAATTCAATTATTATGTAAATATATTTAAATTTAAATCAAAATCTAAATCTAAACCAAATTCTAATCCTAAACTCATCTACTTACCAAACGGGCCCTAAGAAACTTTTAAAACCGAAAGGGTGCTTACTTACAACATGAATTCATCTATCTAAGAAACTCTTAAAACTAGATGGATGCTTACTTACAAGTAATAAAAGTGTTACGGGTCTTATTCTGTATGAATACTGTCATTATTTTCCATAACTGGAAGTGTAAAACTTAAATATGTTTTTTATAGTGCTAGCTACACCTACTATTGAAGTTTGTGTAGTAATGTAGTTAGTGGGAGTCAACTCTCATTCGTCTACAGGAGGATACCAGCATGGGAAGACTCGAACTTGAGATCTCTCGTATGGGAAAAACATTGATTAAGACGTTGGCATTGTATTTAACTAATAAAAAAGATTTTAACAATATTTGATTGGTAGAGAAGAAATTTCTTAAAACTTTATGAATATAAAAAATATACATTTATCATGACTTTAAAATTTGACGTATTGACAAACTAACATATATATTCATCTAGGTTGTCTTAATCAATGTTTTGAAAATCAGATCTTTAATCGACCCGATCGAGTCATCGGATCACCGGGTCACCCCGGTTCTCCCAAAAAAAATAAAAAATATTTGCATTAATACAAAAAAAATATATTATAAATATTTCATATACCGAGCCTAAAAACCATTTACTAATAAATATAACATGTAAAACCAAAATTACGTCGCAAATATATATAATTAACTTACATTATTTGAAAAAAAGAAGAAAAAACCAAAACCCGGCCGTGTTTCGAGAACCGGGTTGACTCGGGTCACCTCAAACCTGGCGGGTTTCACTGGGTTTCGAAAATATAAAACCCGGTTTAGTTTGACCCGTTTTTTCGACCGGAATCGATTCAATCGGTTGAACCGACCAGATTGAACCAGGTTTTAAAACATTGGTCTTAATGACATATTTGATGGTTATGAAACTTTATGGTTGGATTAAATGGGAAGAAATTAATAAGGGGAAATTCTTTAAATGCCCCTGAACGATTTGAGAGACTTAATAAAAATTTGACATGTGTCTTTAAGCAAGTACACTTTGTGTAAGTGTACTATATTATGTTTTATTATTATTTTTTGGGCAACCTATGTATATGATACATGAGCCGACCGGTATTTAACACTATTATACGAAAAGTCAAACCTACTGTATTAAGGAGACCTACGTATTTCTTGAGCGACCTATACTTAAATTAAACCCCTCTCTTTGTTCCTTCCACATTTCCCTCCTCACTCCATGTGACCACCCTCTTCAACCGAATCCAAATCTAGCAACTCATTAATTTTTTTTAAAAGAAATATATATATCTTCCGATCTAAGTTTCGAATATCACCCCTCAAAACATTTTCGATCTAAGTTTTGAATATCACTCCTCTGACGCCGGCTCCGGCGACATTACCGGTGGTGAGATTGTACGGATCACCGTCATCACCCGCCACATCCTATTTTGAGGCTGAGTCGTCGGTGATGGAGATTGGTGGTGGGTTTGTTGGTGGATATGGAGATTCCGGTGAGTCGTCGGTGAAGTGGTAATGGTGGCAAGAAGAAGATGACTTTAATTTCATCAAAAATCTCCAGTGATGATGACTTTTCTATATAATTTAGAGGTTATAATGATGTTAAATTCCAAAAGTTTCAGTGGGTAATTTTCCAAAAATGATTTGAAAGCCATACTAAAGCCGTCCATGGCATCCAAGTTGTGTGTTCAAGTCGTATCATGAACAAATGTACCTTAATATTTTCTCGTTAAGAGGATTCCTAGCTATATTCGATCCGTAGAATCTTGATGCAAGTTGACACTAAAACTTAATTCCTCGAAGTCTACGGTAAGTAAGGAGAATGAGAGTAAGGGGAAGAAGAAAAGTTTGTTTTGAATTTTTTTTCACAAAAAGACAAAAACAAAGTAGAAATACATAGGTCGCCAAAGTTTGAAGTATAATAGTACAAACCATGCTACAGTAAAAGCTTACACAAAAAGTATATCAAATTATACTTTATCATTTTTTAATTTATAGGTAGCCCTGGGTATCTTGGGAATTAAAAACTTTGTGGGGCAAACAACACCGACACACTTTACTTTTGGGGCATTTAGAGCGGTGGGAACAGTGGTGCCGTTCTGAAAAAGTGATGCCACGTCAGCAAAATGCTGAACGACACCAGAAACTGAACGGCACCACATTTGCTGGGGCATCCGTTGGCACCACTTTTTCTGGTGCCGTTAGACATTTTTTTTAATTTACTTAAAAAAATACACAATATATAACTAAAATATTTTTTTTCACTATGTGGAACTAATAAATAAGGTTTTAATATATATATATATAGAGTTAGGATCAAATAAGAAGTTTTCTTAAAATAAGAAGGATAAGAAGTAACTATAACCGCATATCCGAGATGCACCGACTTAAATTAGATGCATCTCTATAATCTTAGATGCATTATAACGCATCATAATGTGTTTTCTAGCTTTTAATTAGATGCATATACGTATATTAGATGCATTTTATTTTTTTGTTCCTCTGCATGTGCCTAAATCATCAAAATCAATTTGCACCATCTACACATCAAGTTAACGTTCGAAACTCAAAATGGTGCATCTAAATGAATAGAAATGCATCTAATGCAAGTCGTTGCATCTCAAATATGTGATTTTAGTCACTTCTCACCACTTCTTATTTTAATTTACTTCTCAATGGATCCCTACTATATATATATATATATATGGGTCGTCTTCCTTCCCAGATCTATTGGTTCCTCCCACCATTGAAACACAAAACAAAAAAACTTATAAAACCACAAATCACCACAAATACAAACTCACACACACAAACGTACACACAAACACACAACAAACACAAAAAAAATAGAATGGCGTGGGCTGTTAAGAACGGCGCCAGACCGAACGGCGCGAGCACCGAAGTCGTGTGCCGTTCGTTCGGCTCGCGCCGTTTTTTGGCGCAAAAGGAAAATGCAACCGTTCCCCAGCTCTTAGGGAATAAGCCCAATTAATAAAGGAAATAGGCAAAGTAAAGTGAGTACTTGAAGCTTTTCCAGCAGGTTTGTAATTTGGGTTAATGAATTGAGGGGCAAAGTAAACCGTTCACCATTTCTCGCCATCTTTAATTTAGCTACCGCTTCAATTACCCTAATATATATCAACAATAATTACGTATACCTAGTACAACAGGACGAAGGTGAGAATGTCCCATATATAAAGTTGTATGTTACTATTAAGTTTGATTATGAGTTGATGGTGCATGCCACGTGTAATAAAAACTTGACACGTTTCACTTCATTCATATATATGTATATAGAGTTATGATCAAATAAGAAGTTTCCTTAAAATAAGAAGGATAAGAAGTAATTATAATGCATATTCGATATGCACCGACTTAAATTAGATGCATCTCTATAATCTTAGATGCATTATAATGCATCATAATGTGTTTTCTAGCTTTTATTTAGATGCATAGATGCATTTCATGATTTCTCTTCTTTTTTGTTCCTCTGCATGTCTCGAAATAATGAAATTCAATTTGCACCATCTACACATCAAATTAACTTTCGAAACTCTAAATGGTGCATCTAAATGAATAAAATCGGTCTTCTTCATTGGTAAAAAGTGAGCTGATTTGGTCAGTCGGTCTACGATGACCCAAATCGAATCATAACCGCTGGGGGTTCTTGGAAGTCCAGACACGAAATCCATGGTCACTTTTTCCCATTTCCATTCAGGAATTTCCGGTTGCTGAAGCAAGCCTGATGGTTTCATGTGTTCCGCCTTAACCTTGGCACATGTTAAGCACTTGTCGATATATGTGGCGATATCAGCCTTCATATTCGGCCACCAATACAACCTCTTCAAATCTTGATACATTTTAGTAGACCCCGGGTGAATCGAATATTTGGATTTATGCGACTCATGCATAATTAAATCTCTTAATCCTCCATAAAGCGGCAACCATATGCGCTTATCATGATACCTTATTCCATTTGTGCGAATTTCAAAGATTTGCTTTTGCATCCTTCCAAGATTTTCCTTCTTCACATTTCCCTCCTTTAGGGATTCAACTTGAGCTTCAAGAATTTGTTGCATTAAGTCCTTATGATCCGTGAGCATCAAAGATCTCACCCTCAAGGGCTTTTCCCTTTCCTTCCTACTTAGAGCATCGGCTACCACATTAGCTTTTCCCGGGTGATAACGGATTTCACAATCATAATCGCTCAAGAGTTCTATCCATCTTCGCTGCCTCATGTTCAGTTCCTTTTGGTCCAAAATATATTGTAGGCTTTTATGATCCGTAAACACTGTGCACTTCACACCATACAAATAATGCCTCCACAGTCTAAGAGCAAAAACTACCGCACCCAATTCCAAATCATGGGTCGTATAGTTTTCCTCATGAGTCCTTAATTGCCGGGATGCATACGCGATGACCTTCTCACGCTGCATCAACACAGCTCCATAACCTTTCAATGAAGCATCACAATACACAACAAAATCTTCGGATCCTTCTGGCAATGCCAAAATAGGAGCACTACATAATTTACCCTTCAATAGCTGAAAGGCTTCCTCTTCTTCTTCACCCCATTCGTAAGTCTTATTCTTTTGAGTTAGCTTGGTAAAAGAGAAACCCTCGATGAATCTTCGATAATAGCCAGCTAACCCTAAGAACTGCCTTACCTCAGTCGGAGACTTCGGAGCAGACCAACTCTTAATTGCTTCAACCTTTGTTGGGTCCACGTGAACACCCTGACTATTAATCACGTGACCGAGAAATTTCACAGAATCTAACCAAAATTCACATTTCAAAAACTTCGCATACAGCTTCTCCTTCTGAAGTAATTCCAGAATAATTCTTAAGTGC